>JAHWFP010066205.1:0-27954 GCA_023313725.1 Lithobius niger
AGCAAAGTGAGCTGTTACCATTAAGCATACGATTACGCATTAACTGAACCTAGAAGAGAACAAACAAACAAGCACGGGACTGTTCAACTACGTATCGCAAAGAGGAGAAAGGGAAGGAAACCAAGAGGAGAGGGAGAGGACGGATAAAAGGTGGAGGGGAGAGGGGAGGGAGAGGATTGGCGGAAAGGGGGAGTGTTACACAAACAAAACTCGACTGTTGCAGTGAACGATCAGGCAACACCGAGCAAAAACTGGGAAACAACCACAGGTCAAACAAATCCCCGGGCGAAGCCGGGTACGATGCTAGTAATAATAATAAAAAGGTTGAACCGCACTAAGGTGGTAAGGTATACTAGAAGGGTGAAACCGCTAATCCCTCGCACATTTTAAAATTAATAAATGAGCAAGTGTTATTCACGCGATATAAATTCGGGTCTCTTCAAGAAAATTCGAAGACAAGTTTTCCCAGCTGAAACTTAAAATGGTCGGCTGAAGCAGCCTGAATTTCGTCTCTCAGCAGAGAGACTTCCATGGATGGACGATGCTGACCAAGAAGAAGCTCAATCTGGAGTCCAATTCCCAGAAGCCACCGCCAGTTTTAGGGAATGGCCCCTAGTACCCCTGCAAGGGCACGGGTCGAAAACCCGCAGACCAACTGGTAAAAAGCTGTTAACAATTTTGTACACTAGAGAGACTATTCTGAGCTTAGCAAGCTATTGGTGAGAGACAGAATTAACCAATGTGGAACCGCATTCCAGCAGATATTTAGCCTAATTCCTTAATTTCGAAAGAAAAAAGACTTCATCATTCGTTAGCTATACAAAACTAAATACAGATGCAAACCTATTTACGTTGCCTTTTGGTCTTATTTCAGACTGCCTGATCGGGAAATCGAACCCACGACCTTCGAAACCAAAGGCCGAAGTCTTACCGCTGAGCCACTCTGACACGGCCGAAAGGAAACGTCTATAGACGTCACGTCCATGGACGTGTCCGTTTGGTCTTGTCACTATGGCTCGCAGTAGGACCTCGGCCTTTGGTTTCCAAGGTCGTGGGTTCGAATCCCCGCTCAGGCAGTCTGACATATAAGTCCAAAAGCCAACGTAAATAGATTTGCATCTGTATTTATTTAACTCTTGTTGTGCCTTTGGCTTTCCGTCTTTAATAATAAATTCGTTAGATACAGCATCAATCACAATTAACGGGCACTTACAGTGGCACTATCACCGATTGAAAGTGTGCATAATCTGGCAACATCTAGTACTATCTTGCACTAGCTTCCACCAACGAAGGAATGCACAACGCCATTTCTTTTAAGGAAACTAACAAGCCAAACCCTCGTTAAATATTGAGTAAAAATTTGGTCCGTCCTCGTGGACCTGGGAGCAAACTGTAAAGTTTAACAATATCAGTGCCGCTAGATGGCGCCACTGTATTTTCGTTCACTTTTCAATCGGTGATAGTGCCACTTTAATTAATCAGTTTAGGACAACGCTTTTTTTTTCATGCCATGCGTCCGACTCCTGTTCTTGTCCTGCTTCTCCAGTCGCTGTTTCTTCTTCAATGGTCCCCCCCCCCTCTTTCATCAGCACTATAATTTTGTAAGTCATATTATAAGATACACGACAGGGGGGAGGTAAGGTTTTAATTACGTTTGAGGTAAGGTTTAACTGACTCGAAGTCAAACATGAAAGCAACACGAATATTTTTTTCTGTAAAGTTTCGGACATCGCAATGTTGCTGTAGCCTAATGTTTAGTCCACGCGAAACCTTACTGCTGTATTCGAATGGTTTATGACCATTTTTTAGTTGTCAGCACGGTAAATAAGCTGCGCCGTATTACTACTTGGCTAAAGTATATTCGTGGAAAATGTTAAAATATAATCGGCGTATTAAATGAATGGATAGGGGGGCAACTTAATTGGAAAATACTGGAAAATTAATCCAAAAAAACTAGGTGAAGTGATTGTGAGCCTGTGTGTGACTGCGCATGTATCTATTTTCGTTAATTCCAAGCTAATTGGCTTTACATTTTATCTACGTCAAAATTCATTGCTCGATAATCTAAACACAGCCAAACAAAGCCGTATATTAGTCTCTGTGTTAGGCATCAAATTTTTAAAAGTTGGACTTGATATGGTCAAAATTGTATTAAAAGCTGACGTAATAAAACATTAAGTAACCGTTTCTTCCCTAGTTTCATGAAAAGTATTTTTTTCTGTTATTTAACGGTTGCAATGGTTTGAATTTTATTTACGTGTCTAATGGTTGAATACAGCAGTAAGGTTTCATGTGGACTAAACATTACAGCGATATTGTAGCATCTACTAAAACCTTACAAGAAAGGTTTTTCGTGTTCCTTTCATGTTTTAACTTCGATTCATTTAAACCTTATACTTCACCTGTAACTTTACACTCAAGTTATACATCAAGTTTTTGTTTTCGAATTCGCGTTATTTTGCTAAACCATGTTGTCGGGCTGTACTATTTCTCAACAATGTAAACGAGTACTGAATTTCGCTGGCTTCGCTCACTCATTCAGTGCAGTCCTTCTTGTGGTAGTTGGCTGGTCTATGGTCTCCTTCAGCACCTTTTGTGTCATTTGTAATTACAGGACGGCAAATCTGATAACCAAAGGAAATTCATCTTTAACGCGAGAGACTGCAGAGAAACCGCCAAATAAATTCTAACAGTGGGGATATCCAGTATAAACTAACGCCGGAGTAACTTAACCCTGGATCTAACTAACCCTCGACATGGGAGTTAGTGAACTGGAGAAAAAAGTTGGTGATATCCATGTCGGACTAAGTTGGGGTTTTGTTAGCCCTTTACTCCTTAGACCTCGACCTTCAGGCTAAATTAGCTTTGTTAAAATGTTGTTAAAGCTCAGGAATAACGCTAGCACTAGACGGATATCACCGCTTTTTACAGCTCGGGGCTAACTACTCAGTATTAAGCTAGCCCTCGACCTTCAGGCTAAATTTTGCTTAGCCCTCAACTTATTTCGTGATGGATATCACCATTTTTCCTTATTACCGAGCTTAACCCAAGGATTAAGTTTAAACCTCAACTGGATATCCCCACCGTTGGTAACAGAAATGCGTTAGAGTCAGCGTCAGTAAGTAAACGCATCAGTATTTATTGGCATCTGATTTATCTTCATCCTACGCCTTGTGGCTGACATTGGCTGATTTGCATTGTTGCCTCATAACAATGTTTAAATATGTGTAAACCAATAAAACTGGTCATTTAGAGCTCCGTAGCTCCAGAACTAGTTCGATCATTTTTAGAAAACCACAGTCTCTACTGCTATATCTATAACATGGGCTAAAACCAGCTTTAGAGAGCAAATCGTTTGGGCTGCAGAGAGCGTTGTATAAAATTGAAAACCTTGGATACTCTAACAAGCATATTTCACGATTTTATCTTAGGTTTAGATTTCCGAAAGGATTTTTATAAGTAATTTGGTATGCGTGTTTACCAAGATCCTATGCTTTAAAGAGATTGAAATTTGGTGGAGATATTAAGTATCAATATTTTCGCTTTAATTAACATGGGAGACTGAGGTAACACCTCACATCAACTCCTGCCATAATTGCTAATATACAATAATAATAATAATACAGTTATGTAATAAGAAAAATGTAATGTTGTTACCCTTGGCATAGCCAGAACTTAGATCCTATCTTAATTACTTGATAAGAATATTTATTATCAATGAATAAAGCATCTCTCAATAAGTGGCCAACAAGTTTGAACTTTCTCTTCGTATCAGCATAATACGGCGATGCCAAGTAGAAACCGAAACCTGCGTAGCTTGGGATACATATAATAATAATAATGATAATAAAGGTTTAAAATACCAAAATGTTAAGCGTTTTTGAAACTGGAGAGCAGAAGTGCCACTTACCCCGGTTCAATACCAAAAATTAAAAAAACAAAAAATAAATTATTTTTTTAAATTTGGTCCCACTTTTTCTCACCTACCCGTTGCCGGGGGGGAGGGGGGAGAAAGGAAGCGCCTCAGATCAACCTCCTCAAGCTGATGTCGGAACGAGCCCACGGTAGGAGCTAACACCACGGTCTCCGGTAGAGAGTTCCAAGGCGTCGCTGCAAAGAAGGATCTGCGAATCTCCAACCGAGCAGGGTGTTTGGTCAGCTTGAAATAGTGGCCACGAGTGCACGTGTTCGTTGACAAGTTAAAAGTGCAACGTCAAGTGGAAGAAAACTACGAAACATTTTAAAAGTCTGGATCAAATCTGCCTTCAAGCGACGGAACTCGAGCGAATCAAGTCGGACCTTCCCTAGATGTGAAACGTAAGGAAGATGTGAAAGGCTCGGCAGGGTTTTGGCAAATCTCCGCTGGACAAACTCCACGTGGTCAATGTCACGAAGGAGGTAAGGCGACCAGACTTGGCAAGCATACTCATGCAGTGGGCGTACATACACCTTGAATGCCCAAACCTTAATCTGTATGTCCCCAGAGGTGAACAAACGTTTGATGATGTGTAAGCGATTGTAGGTGCTATTTACAATCCTATCGCATTATATGTACATATGTGTATATATCCGTTTATACTATATATATATATATATATATATATATATATACAAGGAGTATCACGAAACCCGTTACAATGCCATAACTCGAGAAGTAATGACGATATCTTAACGCAGTAAAAAATTGACTGACAAATTCGCATGTGGACAATCCAACGCCAATCTGTTCAACTTTCTGGGGCCGCCCAAGGGGGGTTTCAGTGGGGCGAAGGGGCGTTTCTAAGTAATTTCAAGTGGGAAGGGGTGTCGAGTGATACATCATTTAAAAGGTATTGTCAAAGCAAGCAACTTCTGAAGGAAAAGTTTTTTGATATTGTCAACCAGTGACGGGGGGCCCCCCCCCAGCCAAACAAAAAATGCAACAATGCAGTGGAAAATCTTTTTACACCATTCAATTAGATGTAAGTTTTAGCCTAATTCTCGCCTAATTATGATGCAGATTTAAGATCTTCAAAATAAAAAGTTACGTGACGAGTGTTGACTACTTTTCTGGCCCCCTCCCTCCCCCACCGAGGGTAGGGGGAGAGACCATCCAGGTTGTTTTAAGATCCGTCGGGGGTAAAAAAAAAAAAACAGGGGACGCTATGGAAAGCTGCATTCTTTGCAGGAATGGTCAAGAATACCACGAAACCTGTCGCCTGCCATAAAACTTCGTAGGTTCGCCACAATGGGGCAAAGGGGCGTTTTTAAAAGAATTTCAATGCAAATAGCGCAACTCACGTGGCAACGTACACTACAGATTTCTCCATATTGCTCAATAAAATACAAATAAAGTACATCACACAGTTAGCCTTAAAAAAACGGATATTGGATAAACACGCCAAATCTAGTGGTGAGGGGCGAATTGGTATGTTCCCTGACTAAGTGTCTCAACAGTCAGCTTTGCAGGGTCATTATTTGAACCCTCCACAGACCTTTTAAAATGATTTGGACTGGGTTGAATTCGACTAGTATTGCCCCTCTCTATCTACAGGTTGTACATAAAAATATAAATAAAGCCTAATGTTAAAAAAAAAAGACATACGAATTACGACATCTTCATTTTTTCTTGAGTTATGGCAGTGTCACAGATTTCATGTTACACGTGTACTAAAACCTTTAATTATGTCTGCAGAAAATGTAGCCTGGCCATAGTGCTACCCGATTTTTTTAAATTTCCAATGGGTCGAACAAGCGTCCGTCTCTCCTCTCCCCGAAGGTGAGGGGGGGGGGTCGGCAAACTCATCAACACTCTTTATGTAACATTTTTATTTTGATGCTCTAAAATCTGCACAATAAATTACGCGAGAATTCGGCTAAAACTTGCATCCAATTGAATGTTGTAAAAAGATTTTCCACTCCATTGTTGCCTTTTTTGTTTGGTTGCCCCCCCCCCCCTTCACTGGTTGCCAATGTCAAAAAACTTTTCCTTCAGAAGTTGTTTGGTTTAACAAGACCTTTTAAATTATGTGTCACTCGATCCCCCCCCCCCTTCCAATTTGAAATTTCGTAGAAACGCCCCTTTGCCCCCCTGAAACCCTCCTTGGGGCGCCCCCACAAAGTTGAACAGATTGGCGTTGGATTGTCCACATGCGAATTTGTCAGTCAATTTTTTTACTGCGTTAAGCTATCGTCATTACTTCTCGAGTTATGGCAATGTAACGGGTTTCGTGATACCCTGTATATGTATGTATATAGTATATAAAATAATCACCATATGCTTTATATTAAATCTATGAGCTCAGCGTTGCAAAAACTCATTATCTTTATTCGCTTTCAGATAAGAATATTGCACCAAAAATTTTTAAAAAAATCAAAAAGCCCACCAAGTTTTCGCCGTTCAAAGTAATGATAATATCAGTGCAGAAATGGCTTCTGCCTAGTTTTTGGGTCCAAGCGCCATCACTTAAATTCCAACTAGTAGCCTTTGCAGCAAATTAGAGAGAGTAGATACGAGCTAACTAGGCACCCTACAGAAACGTATACCTGACCACACAATTGCACTACCTCCGAGGGTGGGAGAGCTACCCCGACAACGTTCAGTCATTAATTTCCTCTCCCAGCACTGCTAACTTACTGCATTTGTTTAGAGTTTGACTAGTTATCGTGTCCTCTGCGTGGTGGGCTGCCCGAATTTGTAGATTCTGCTAACGTCGTGGTTAACCTTTTCGCCGAATCCCAGTTTACCGAAAATTTTTCCCGTTTCGCAGAAAATTAAATCTGTGTCAGTGTAATTTCGATGTGGAGTACTAAGTTTCATAGACCAAGTCTTTACCTGACTTATGTACTTTATTACTTGATAACCAGGTATTCAAATGACCAAAGTCTGTCTGAAGCTACTTTCCATATTTTTCTTAATGAATGCGATGGTAAAGAAATAATATAATATGATTTTGCAATTTGCTGCACAATTAACAATATCATTTGTGAATGCATTAAAGAGTAGAGGACCAAGTACAGATCCGTGTGGTATCCAATATATCACTAAAATGGTCCTTTCATTTTGTTCAAGCTTTCCTATTTTTAAATAATTATTTGTTATAATGTTCGCTGCTTTACCCCGAAGTCCACATTTACATTTTTCAATAATGAGACTACGATCAGCAGAATTGATAGTTTTTTTTGAACAACTTGCATACCATTTCCGTCGTTTATTTTCAGAAATGAATTCATTGATACGTTTAAAGCTCATGTGAATTTTTTCCTTGTTTAAATCCAAACTGCTTATACGTGAATATTTTATTACCATTTGAAAATTTAAGGAAAACATTTGAGAAATCTTTCCAGTTACTGAACTCTGTAATAGGGAGATTGGAGATAGCTATCTAAGTTTGTCTTTTCTCCAATTTTATTCAGGCCTGCTGCACATGTAAAACGTTGCTAGGATGTGATGAAGTAAAAACAGGAGCCGATACACCTACTCACAAAAGCTTAATAAAATGGTATTTTTTTTTTAATTTCGGCCCCCAAGGGGAACATTCTCAAGGGTATCTACCTGCGTTGCACCGCGTTAAATAAATGCGGCAACGCAGCTCGAAACTCGTGAGAATGGTCCCCATGAGGATCGAAAATTTAGAAATTTTAAACTTTAGTAACCAATGTTAGTTCGAGTAGGACTGTCGGACACCTGATTTTACTGCATTAAGATCTGTATTTTAACTTTTTCCAGCCAAATTTTTGTTTCATTATTGTACTGTTGATCAATTGGACAAAAAAGTGATTAATGCAGTAATTTATTAAAAACAGACCTCAACAGAAAATATATGCAGTTTAACGGTTTATGCATTTACCTGAACACGATGCAACCTCATAATACACGATACAACACAAAAATACAGCATCAGTACAGATTTTTACCCTTGAATTCGTCTCGTTACTTCAAAACAATTTGAAGTGGACGCAAAAGACCTTGAATCGCTTGTTGTTTTTGTGTGTTAGTGCTGCTATCTAATATCACAAGCTTTCAGAAACTTCATGGAGCATTGCCCCGAATCAAGTGAGCAGGTTGGAAAATTGATCAAAAGAGCGGAGCCTCCCCCACTCCAACCACCACATTTCCATCTAACCCTTTTCGCAATCTCTCCATGGCAACCTTTTCTTTAGTTAGCACCCCCTACATCCTGAGTCTTCCGGCGGCTACCTTCACGACTGTACAAAGCTGACAACTTCAGTTCAAATATAATTAAACCTATGAGATGTTCAATGCGCATATTTCAATTGTCACAGAAAAGACACGCGACTGGCCTGCTGGCTATGCGCATGTTTCAAATTTCAATGTAGATCGCCCATTGTCATTTGTAAATTGTTGTGTAAATTGAAACGTTCGTGGCTCCTATTTACGAATTAAAAACCGTGTTCTTAAATCTAAACGGAAGAAAAAGAAACGTGCAAGGGCAAATGTATTGAGAAGGGAAAAACAACAACAACAACGCTGCCGTGTTGGCAGTTGTGTCCACGGTTGGCGAGATCCGAAGCGCTTTTGTATTTAATTGTACCCTTAATAATGTCTGCTGCCAAGCTTTCTCTCACGAAAGCAGCTACACCACGGCTGGCAGTATTGTTTTTGCGGGGATCGTTGGAACTCATTTCTTAATCTCACAATGGACGTCAAATGGGGCAGCAACGTGAGAAGCGATGATTTCAATCGTTTCCATGCCGTAAGTACGGGTTTAACTGAAATTTTAAAGATCATCGTACCAATCTGTGGACGATTATCAGCGTTGTAAAAAGTTTGCAATCGGTAGATGACTAATTCAGAACTGCAAGTTTGTGAGTGAAAGAAGATATTCGACAAGGGGTTTCCTGACCAAACCAGACTCACAGTACATATAATGCTGTGTTTTAATTTTCAGCTTAATCTTAAGGTGAACAAGGCACACAAATATCTGTTATTTTGCTGAAAATGAAAACATGGCATTATATGTACTGTGAGTCTGGTTTGGTCAGGATGCCCCTTGTTGAAACCGACTAATTTGGAGAATGCAAGGCGTTTCACAGTGAAAAAAAATCCAGTGCAATTTTCTGACAGCGTGAATTTGAATACGCGATTTAGAATGCCAGGTTTCCGCTCGCAACAATGCCAGAATAAAACGAAATTACATTATTTTGTTCAATTGCATAAAATTAGGGCAAGAGATAATAATAAAATAATTTATTTGCACAGCACGCAAAAAGGAACGGGAAGGGCAAGCCACTAACACCCACGCTAAATTACAAAATTACAACCAAGCGACAAAAAAAAGAAGTAAGCAACCATAAGACAATAAGACAACACAAAAACCAGCAATGGCGTCCCCAAAAGAAATAAACAAATAACTCTTTGCAACCGGAATAATGGCCAACACTTCCTCAGTCATCTAAGGTTCTGCGCAAAAGTTTGTTAAAATTGACACCGTTTATGCGGCTCTGAAATGTTGAAAGCGATACCGATACAACTATGCAACTACGCAACCATTTCACTGGGGGGGGGGGGGGGGGCACCAAAAGGAACTCGTTATTCAGGGTTCCATTACGGATTTTTGCGTCGCCAAAATTTGGAATGGTCTGAGCTCTGAAACCGCATGTGCAAACACCCTATCGGGTTTTTGCAAATTGCTCCATAAGGAGCCTCAAATGTTTTCCTTAAGCGACCAATATAGTATTTTAACTTTTTCTTGAATGTTTTTTGTGTATTATTATTATTAATTTAATTTTTTATTATCTTCACTAATATTGAAGATAAAGTTTTGGCCAAGCTTTAAGCTACAATACATTTTTTAATTTTATTATATTTTATTATTTTAAGAAACATTGACATTGATACCTGGCTTTTCCCCTCACTTGTCCCTCACGTTTGGCGATGCCACCAGGGACCATTGTGTCCCTAGTAGGTCTAACCTTGGTGGTAAGGCATTCGTGACCCCAACCAAATACCATCTACCCTTCCTATGCATTCGGGGCATCATCTTCGTTTTAAATTTTGAAGCTCTTAGGACGCGTTTATGCAACGACACCTTCTCGCTCGCCGAACGCTATTTGCTAGGAAACCGTTATTTATTTACGATTAATTTTCCGTTTCTGTTAAATGAATGCGGTAATAGGCAACAAATTAAAATGTGTTGTAAATAACAACACGGATGAAGAACAAAGTGCAACAGTCATTTTAAACATTGGCACAACATGGTTGCCATTTCACGCTATTTCCAACATTTGCTATTCTCATTGAAAAAACAGCTTCTAGCAGTGATCAAACGACGGTAGAATAAATAGCTACTCGCAGCGACAATTCAAAAGCCAACAGGGCGTCCATTTCGGGGTTGTCGAATCGAAGGCAAATCATTGAATACCGCCATTCAGAAATCTGTCCGTCGTCTTGTACAGCAGTAAAAATTGTTTTCTAGTTCATAAATCGACCTGTCATGTTGCACGCTTCGTACGTCGTGTCGCGAGGCACGAGGAGGAGGTTTGCGTCCGCGTTGTTGCCATTGTTACTACGTATAGACAACTTGAAAGCCACTTCTTCGTTAAAGGCGAGAAGCAGCCGGCATATTTAGTATTAACCAAGTGAAAGCAAGTAAGCGAGAAATGTGTGGATGCTTAAACGAGCCCTTAAACTTTTGTAATTTATAATTTTAACATCGGATGGCTGTGACCAACAGGTCCTTGCCATTCCGGTTGCGTTTGCAACGAACTTACATTATCATTATTATTATTATAACTACAGGAGCTGGTTGTTCATTCCAGCGCAACTCGATTACTAAAAGAGAAGTGTTACAGTGTTCGTCGTAAAAGCAGGTACCACAAGTCGCCAATCTCACTAGATTTTCATATTTTCAGCTATGAAGATCGTCACAGTCAAAGAGTAAACGACCAAAACTGCCAACACACCAAATTTTTTTTTCAGAAACTCGCCTGGGTGTAAAGGATGCTATCTAACTATCAAAGACCAGCGCTTCGTAACGATGAAATTGTGACGTCAGTCAAGTTGCGCTGTCAAGTGTTTGCCCTTCTTGTTTTGTAATTAAGCACGAAGCAACTCTGCTGTCTTGGAAACATGCGTTGAAGAGCAGATAGCAAAGACCGCTGAATTACAAGGCTAATTAAATTGGTCCTACCATCCTAAGTGCTGTAATACCAGGCTAATAGAATCCGACCTTACCTGACATAAACGTATTATCGAGAAGTCCAAAGCGCATGAAACCTTCTCTGCTTGCAGGGTCAGTGGGTGAACATAGAGCGGTATCGTGAGGAGTGGCACCTGAATGCAATTTTTTTGGGGCGGGGAAGGGGCGGGGGCGGGGGGAGGGGCAAGGTTCCTTAAGCCACGATGACAGTCGCATGAAAGAATGTCACCATGAAAGTAGTGGTCGACCGAAAGCGAAACCACTACCAAAACCAGTGATTCTGTTTCAGCCGAAACAGAAACTCACGACCGAAACTGGTAATTCGGTTTCGGTCAAAACTGGAACCCGAATCGAAGCCCAACATGAATATTATGAATTAGACGAAAGGCAAGGACAATGTACTAAAATCATGAGTGAAGTATCATTTTCGTAGTGACATAGTCGTAGACCAGTGTATGGAAATGGTTTTGGCTTCCCTGAAACTAGAGCACAGGGTTCAGCCGAAACAGAAACCATAACCGAACCCAGTTATTCGGTTTCAGTTTGAACTAAAACTGAGCTGGAACGTCACGATCGAAACCGAAACTGGTAAATTTGCCGATTTCGGTGCCGAAACCAAAGCCGGAATTCGGTCGTCCTGTGAACCGATATTTTTATTCTTCCCCACCGCCGGAGTCGACACAATTGAAGAAATCTCCTTTTTTCTTTCCTTTATGACTAATGCCTACTCACATTCATTCCGTTGAAACACTATATTCGCTGCAACTCTGCTGAATCTTGACAGATTTGCACTTTCTAACCCATCGTTAGAACCGTCTTTCAAAGAGCTGTCCAACCGTTTTAAAAACATGAAAATAGCACCAATCATTGTCGATATATTGACGAAAAACTGAAAAAGTCGAACAAACCCGACCTAACCGATTATGAACGGGATTTTTTTTAAATAAATTTCTGGGAACCTTAAGTCAGCTGAAGCAAACGTATGCTTTTATCGATGAACCAGCTCAATTTTGGATCTAACTAGAAGTTTTAAAGAAAAAAGTAGTCTTTATTCGGAGAGTGGCACACCCGGTTAACCATACGATCACCACAGGGGGCCGAGATAATCGACAGAATAGGTCAGATTAGATTTTATACCCACTGAAGAGGGGCATGCTAGTCTTTCACACTGCACAGTCCAGTACAGACAGCCAGGGACTTTACCATGGAACACTTCCCAGTCATCTATTATTTCAGCTCCTTCAGGCAACTAGGCTCAACTCCACCACTCCTCAGCAACCGCTCCTTTCTTTGAATTTTTTTCTTCAGCTATCTTCAACATACCCCCCTTCCCCCAACCCCAGAACAATCTTGTTGTGAAATTAATCATTTTTAGGAAAGTTCAAGGAAACAATTTTGGAAAAACGTGGTGGGGGGGGGGGGGTCACTCGTAGCCTCTGGAACACTGATTCTGTCGATCAGGCATTGGCGTAGGTAGGGTCTAGGAAGGAAAGGGGGAAGGCGGTGATTACCAGATACAATGGCCTTCCCCCTCCCCATCTATTTTAACCCTAAAGTTACTGTATTCACATCATCTGAATCCAAAGCAGCTTTCGACTACTAATTTTTCTTTGAGCTACAATCAGGGGAAAGAACTCGCAGCCACTCTTTGGAAACTTGCAAAAAAATGGGACAAATGGAAACTGTCGCAAGTATTTCTTTGCGAACTGGGTGATAAAACCCTGGAACAGCCTCCTGGATCAGATTGTGTGTGCTCAAAAGCGTTCCCTGCGGAACTGTATTCTTTCAATATTTAATGTTTTCTTTTTACCCGATCCTTTGCACAGTTGGTCCCCCGCCCCAAGTTGGGTCCATTTGGCACCGTTCCGCGTATTAACTCTCATCGCTTTTAATGTTGGTTGGTTATTAGCGGCCAGGTGGTCCTTTCCAGACCAATTACAAATATGCAGCTAGCTGCAAAAACTTTATCACGGGCAGACCTATGCCGCAACGTAGAATTATGTTAATATTTGATAGAAGTTTCCGTAGTACTGCATCATTAAAGTCACATTCCGTCTTACCAAATAACCACCACACGCTTTTCTCATCCGCACATTTTACTGTCGTGCCGTTTCGCAAAATTTAGCGCAGTTATACTACAATGTCACTTCCGTTTGCTTCTTTACGTAACTCAGGGCTGCACGTGCCATACGAATTAAACAGGACGAAAAGCCAATGCGCTCGAGATTGGTTAAACAAATACGAATGCAAACCTATTTACATTGACTTTTGGATTTATACGTCAGACTGCCTAAGCGGGGAATCGAGCCCACGACCTTTGAAATCAAAGGCCGAAGTCCTACCGCTGAGCCATACTGACACGGCCAAAAAAAAACATGCCATAAGAAAACATCAGACGAAAGATGGGTTACGTGCCAACATGATCTCCAAAACTGTCGTCAGAAACCAGAAACGATGATAAGTCACGTTCAATGTATCAAAGTAGATCCAACTTTTCATTAAAAGCGTGGTATACTCGAAATATACTTCCCAAAATTTAACAGAAATCACCAGCTGCCTTTTTTAAAAATGGATTATCAACTAGGGATTTACTAATGGGAGGCATAGTTAAACTCTTGTGACAGTACTCGAGGGCGCCCGCAGAACAGCAAAAAGGGGGTGGGTGGCTGTCGTCAAATTTTTTGAGGACTTTTATTGGGGGGGAGGGGGAACGTGCTGAACATCTTTGGAAACCCTTTGTTTAAAAGGTTTTTGCATTTTTATTCTGGATTTTCTTCATGATTCTGACTACAGAAAGGGCAAAAAAGGAGCAAAGGTTAGAATGGGATTTCAGCCCCAATAAAGCCCTTGACCGCACTTGATGTAGGGTATCGAGAAATATTGGTAGAAATTTCGTTTGGGAGGTCAGTCCCTTTAAAACTATTTAGTGAAGAACAGTAGGCGTAACACACGTTTATGAATTAAAACGAAAAAAAATATTTTACTTTTTTTCTTTAACTGAGGCATACGCTATTAAATTATTCATAGGCTGCTTAAGCCTTATTTTTTAAATGCATAGTCATGTGTGTATTGTCGTTGCTCAAATTCACGATAGGACGCCACGTGTTCTGCTTGTGGTTTTGCCAACAGCCAGGGACAGCAATTATGGACAATTAACTCTGCTTCAAAATCTATTACGTTCCTTCAGCATGTTGATTCCAGGAAGGCAAAGCACAAATCAGTTAAACTGTTTAGCTTAACTTTCAAACACTACTGTTAGCACACCAAAACTAAAGTAACGCTACTGTATCGTTGATTTTAGCAAGAATTTAAAGGTTTGGGGAGGAGAATTTGTGACTGAGACCCCGTACTGAAATGTCTTAGATTCATTCCTATTAGTTCCGTCTAAAGTTTATAGAGGGAATTTCTACTCAGTTTTCAGCTTATAATGAAACTAGCTTGATTTAATTATTATTTGGTTTAGCTTAGTTGTAATTTGGGCTGAAAAATCAGCAAAAATTACCAGATGGAACGCGTGGCGCCCTCTGAAAACTTGGATGGAACTAATAGGAATGAATGTAACACATTTCAATAGAGACTTTTTAGAGTGACAAATTCTCCTCCCCAACCCTATAAATTCTTGACTTTTAGTTTTCCAATGATTAATACTCTACGATTAATTAATACTCTACGATTAATACTCTACTATTAATACTCTACGAGTTCCAGGGATGTGGGCCTTCAAATTGTGACACCAGGTTGCATCAGGACTGAACCTTTAGTTGTATCAGCACTCAATCTTTAGTTGCATCAGTGTTCCTGAAGTTCCCCCTTAAATGTCTATCAAACCTACCAAAATGCCTTATCAGGTGCAGAAAAGACGTGATGCTACGTCAACGTTTATTTTGTTTCATTAAACGTTGGTCACAATACTCACATTCGGCGAGTGGCTTTCCGTTCCAGCGTAACAGAGTTGAGTATGGCAGTAATTTTATATTTCTTGGGATTGATAAAACTTCATGGTCTTATAACTTGTGTCAGTTTTGCTTATACTTAGCTACTATTAGTCGTGTAGTAAGCTCTAAACTCTTAACTGACGCCCATTTAGCTCTGAGCGCATGTGAATACCTTAGCTGACTGGATCTTTAGCGTGAATGTAACGATTCTTATTCCCGTCTTAACACTCCCAAATCTACTTTCTGACAGAAATTCTTGTTCTGGGCTACGCGTCCCCTCCCCCCTGCCCACGACACCTCTCCCAGCTAAAGAAAGGCTTTGTATGGTCAGTTCCCCAGCAGCCATATTTACTCCACTGTGGGCGAAAGCAACAAAATGGTGGATTTTCAGAATGCAAATTCTAAAACGTCATTAAATTGTAGGGAGACATCATAGGGTATACACAACGTTGCATTCAAACGTTTTTATTGTAGTTAGTGAATACCAGAAAACAAATAATGCGTTAAGTAATTTTTTTAATGTTAGAATGTGGGGTGGGCGGGGGGGGGGGGGGAGACGATAATAAGTCAACACCAACACAACTAGAGCAACTTCATTTTAGTGTTGTTATAAAGTAAATTCACTCATCTTTAGACGAGCTGTAAGCTAGTGGTATAATAAACTACAATCATACAATGACATCAATGATGTAATTTACCTTAAAGGCACATTCCGCCCACCTTATAACAGCCACGCGCAGATCGCGCCCACGCATGTTACCATCGCCAAGGTCAACTGAAGCTACTATTTCATTGGCTTTGGGAATAGCATACGAAACTGCACCAAGTTAAAGATTGTGTCGTCACAAACCGGAATGATTTTCGTATTTTAACATCACAATTTATAATTTTTTAGGCTACCCTCTATTGTAATTTTTCTTCGGCATCTATTGGCATAATTAATTTTAACTTTTTCCACATTAGTCTTTTAGATTTTTGATCTCATAGTAATTTTTGATCTCATAGCAAACGATTAAAATAAGTACATGCGCACACACAGATAAAACTTCAAGGTTATTGTAGGTGCGCAAAGGATCATATACGTGCAGGATACAGTAAACATAGTTTCCCAATATTCAACAGAAAAACTCGTAGACGCCACATTTTAAAACGGTTTTTTTATCAAGGGAACGACTTACGGTAAGTAAATAGACCTTTGGGGCCGTACTTGATGTGTTAGAATGTGAGTGGGCCGGGGGAGGGGGGGATGGGGAGGAGGCTATAGTAAGTCAAGACTAGGGTGTTAAGCAGGTAGATACACTTTTCTGAAAACATGTTATAAAATAATACCTGCTTTCCACCAACAGCACCAGAAGGCAGCACTTGTCTGGTTCTCGTAGGAGGCGAAACTTGAAATAAAAAATGGCGACATCGTTGCCATGGTAACTATAGTAATAGCGACAATACCTGCGGAAATTGACGAAATACTGCGTGGGCAACATCCGAAATTTAAGAACTTCTTTTGTGTAAACTGTATATAGTTCGTTAAAATAAACGTAAACCACGGAAGAAGCTTCAGCCTAAACGGCCGATGAGCACGCTTCTCGGACGTTCTCGGAGCACAAAACCATGCATTGTACTTAGCTCCACTCGTAACGACAACCCGTTTTAAAATTGAATGTTGGATTTAAAAAATAAAACTTGATCAGCCAGTTCTGATTTTTCTTAAAATTATTTTAATGTCCTAATCTGACTTATGATACATTTTAAGTGATTAATTCTGCATTCTTATCATGATCAATTTGTTTTAGTGACGCTAAATAGTTTTGATCCCCATGATGCTTTGCGCTTCCTGTTACTTGACGACAGTGCCCTCTGGCGGTAAATTGCTGAAAGCAGGTACCAGGTTGTCCAAATATTTACCATTGTCAGAGAAAGAGTGGCACTACCTACATATTCTTCTACCCTGGTCAACACACAAAAAAAAAGCCACTTCATTTTAGTGTTATTATAAAGTAATTGAATTCACCCGTCTTTAGACGCGCTGTAAGCATGTGATACAATAACGGAAAATGATAACTGACAACATGGAATGGGACGAACAGACCATTAGTCAAGAGAAATATGTGTAAAATTGGTGATGCTGTCCTAACCCAGTTCGGTAGACTCCTTAACAAGGTGATCTCTTTTACATTCCTAAATCCGGCGCCCTTCACCTTCATGGAGTTAAAACGTGCGTGCATAGATATAAAGAAAAACTGAAGTGAAATTGAAAGGGCATCACTGGATCGTTAAAACTGGTCTTAAAAGAAACCGATAGCATCTATTAATAACGAAGCCTGCTTTGAAGTAGATCTTACCTTCACTCTCAAAGTAGATTCAAAGAATTTTTGGAATGAACTACTACACTTCAACAGTCCTATTGAATTAAATAGCCTACGTTGGGTACTGCGGTGATTTGTGCTCGTGTCAATTGTGGCATGTTAAAAACAGTGTAAATTCCAAAAAACAGCGTAAATTCGACTGGGATTTGCCCTGAGGGAAAAAATATGTACTTAATGACAGAAATTAACCATGGCCACTAAATCAACAAATACGTTAATTACAACCAATCACATAAAAATGCAGTAAGAAAATTTAAAAACAGTACGACTAGACAAAACACTAGTACCATTCATAATTAACAGAGAAAAAGTTTCATTAAATTTATTCGTGTAATTACTTACTTTAATTACTTACTTTATTCCTATCCCAAGGTGATTCTTTAAATCTTTTGGAATATTATTAAATAATTTTTGAAATTACTTAAGCGCTGCATTTTTTCCCCAAAGTCATTTAAAACCTGAGGCCGTATCTGTGTTTTCCTTAATAATTTTGCTTGTCCTCATTTATTTGTTTAAATTCAGTAATTTAAATATTTTTCGCGTATGGTGACAGAGTCGCATAGCTGTCTAATATTCAAAATCTTTTGATATTTGTAGATGTTTTTGGTATCAATGCTTTCTTCGCCAAAATTTAAATAAAATTTTGAATATTATTAAAATTAGGACGTTGAAGGTTTCCTATTTTTGTAATAGAATCTGGAAACGAACGTTCACGAATTAATTCATGGCGATTAGTTGGAAAGATATTATCTTAACTCAGTCACGACAATCTATTGGCAGGGAATCGGAACGAAATGTTAAAAATTCAAAAAACTTGTTTAAATTGGATAAAATTTTCGTCGGAATCGAATTCGGAATATTTCCGTTTAGAATATTGTCAAACAGGGCCTAGAAATGGGATATATGTGTAAAAGGCCATGTGTAAAAAGGATACATGTGTAAAAGGCCATATGATGAATCACGCGGTGGTCGTTATAGGATTGCCCGAGTCCGATAATTACACTTTGAGTGGAGTCGCGTACATGGCCAGTGATTAGAGTTTCGAGTCGCCTTTGAGTTTCGCGATATTTATTTTTTTCATTAAAGCTAAAATCTTGTAAACTTGCACCATACTTTTTTTGTATCATCCGATTTTTAAGTTCATACTCAGTAATATTATTTAGGTTTGTATCTGTATTTTTAGACCGGAGCTCCGTATATGATCACACTCCAATGTAAACTTAGGCCGCGCGTCAGTAGTAGTACGGGTGCCTGGACAAGGTCTAGCCAAAATAAAAAATAAAATATGGAATCGAACATGGGCTCGAGGAAATACCAGGGTGTCAAAACGGGAAGATGCCTCAGCCAAAAGTCATGAGGCATCAGGCGAACACAAGAGAGCCGTGGTCGTTTTAATTGTTAAGTCCAGTTGTTAAAGGCGTGTTGGCTCGATAAACAATTTGCTCTGCGCGCTCATATCAGCGGCAAGTCGTAAAATGACGTCATGCACGAAGGACAGGATTTTATTTTTTCCGCACGGTGCGGATCTCTCAAGTAAAAAAGATAGACTGGGAGTGGGGAGTGGAGGGAAAGGGGAAGGGAGGGGGGGGGTCGAATGGACGCGGAATGCCCGTGTGTTGGCAGAACTGAATAGATTGGGAGGGGCAGTATGTCTGTTACCATTAAGCACATGATTTGGCAAAAAAATTCAAAACGAGGAGGGGCAGTATTTAATTCAGCTACCCATCCAAAATTCAACTACGTGTAGTAAAGAGGAGGAAGGGAAGACGAGGGAATGATAGAATGATAGTGAGGGTGGAAAGGAGGATTAGAGAGGGCCGAAAACTGGGAAACAACCACAGGCGAAACAAAACCTCGGGCGAAGCAGTGTACGACTGCTAATGTGAAAATAAATGTTTACGTAACTTGAATCAATCGTATGGTTGGTTGTTACCCAACTTCTAAATTAATTGGAGCTTCGCATAAATCGGTAGCGAGGTTGAGGAAATAAAGTAGTGGCACAGAAGAGAGAAGAGGGGAAACCCAACCATACAGCAAAGAAAGTGGAGCCCGCTCCATTATGTTAACAGTGGAAGTGACGACAGCCGTAGTTATATTTAGTTCTATAACATTTCACCCGAAAAAAATCGAATTTCTCACAATGGGTCAAGTCAAACATGAGCCCAAGTCTAAACGACTCGAACTTTTCGAGTTTCGAATTTCCAAAGTTGGCATGTAACTCTTCAATTTGTCAATCAGTTACCTACAACCATAGATTAGAAAGTTAACTGGATAACGCATCTTAACTCTTCCAAGCTTACGTGTCGACGTCTGGCTGAAGTTGCGGCTACAAATACCTGATAACGTTTTACTTTCGTGCTGCTTCGATGACAAAGCAGTAGGAGAGGATTAGTAGCCGCAGCTACCACCAGGGCTTCACGTACGCTTGGTAGAGGTAAGATGCGGTGTCCAGTTGTTACTTTCTAATCTATGCTCAACCAGAAAGACGTGAAGTGTGCGTTTAGGTATCCTTCTATGTATCACGTGAATTCTTTTAGTTGTGTATTAATTTCTGGTTAAGTTCACTGAAAATGATTAGCACTAGTGTCGGATTAATGACGTCGGATTAATTTTGCTATTTGGGGACAAAATCCTCAAAATCAGTTGCCCACGAACATAAAACCACAAATATAGCGTAGAATGCATGTGGAAAATTTTATACGAATCGGGCAATGACTTCAAAATGTACATGCAGACAGACAAGACGAGAAGCTCTTGCTGGGTTTCGCACCGCACATCACTAAAATTAAACTTAAAAATCACTTGTAGAATGCTACAAAGTAAAAGCCGGAAAGGGCACAAATTTACATTAAAAACTCGACGTTTCGGCTCAGCTTAGAGCCATTATCAAGAGAAGCTTAAAGTAAAAACAAATTACAAATAACACAAGAAAGCCATGAGTTAAGTTGCAAGAAAATGTTCATCGAGGGCAATTCCATCCATTTTGACAAGCATGTTTGACTTTTGGATCACTTACACAAAAACTAAACACAAGAATTGCGGTAAGAATACGTTACGTACGTCCGATATAACAATTTAATAACTGCATCACCAAAACACGACACGGAGGTCGCCATTGTTTTGTTGGAACGCGCAGAAATTAATGCTGACAGACGGATCTCTTCAATTTCGACTCGCAGCCGATTGAGATAGCTGTATTGGCTGTGAGGAGCTCAAACGTCTGATGGCCTTAGCTGGCCACCACACTGCCCGCCAGCTAAAGCCGTCAGACGCTTGAGCTCCTCACAGTCAATACAGCTATCTCAATCGGCTGCGAATCTAAATCGAAAAGTGACTTCTGTCGGCATTAATTTCTGAGCGTTCCAGCAAAACAATAGCGATCTCCGTGTCGTGTTTTGGTGATGCAGTAATTAAATTGTTATACCGAACGTAAGTAACGTATTCTTACCGCAGTTCTTGTGTTTAGTTATTGTGTAAGTGATCCAAAAGTCAAACATGCATGTCAAAATGGATGTAATTGCCCTTTAACAAGGCAGAACATGCTAGGACGTATTAAAAACGGGCAGTACTGTAAAAAAATTTTTTTTTATTTAAAACTAGAGGGGATTTCGATGTGTACTTATAGTTAGCACCAAACGACGTGTCAGTTGTGAGCTGAATCCAGTATTTATATGGGTTTGCTATGGCTACCCTGGTATAGGTTCAATAGGTTCAAGGATTACATCGAGTTATTTTTTTTTTTTAAACTTCGAGTTAACAATTTCCGACAGCAGAGGTGCCTCAGCAAACTTTACAAAAGATAAATAATGGGTTCAGCTCATAACTGCAGGCACTTCGTTTGGTGCACAACCACGCATTGAAGATCTCTCTAGTTTTGGATTTTTTAATTTTTTTTTTAGGGTTTTAGGGTTTTGAACACGTCCTAGCATGTTCTGCCTTGTAATTTGTTTGTACTTGCTATTCTTGATGATGGCTTTGAGATGAGCCGAAACGTCTAGTTTTCATGTATATTTGTGCACCATTCCGGCTTTTACTTTGTAACATCACTAAAATTGTCCGAATCCTCTATAAAAAATTTTGCATTTACAGCTTAATTTTATCAGGTGCAGACTTCATTTTTATTTTGATGACTACGTGGTTGCAAGTAAAAAATGTGGGCTAGTGAAGAGAGCAGTGACAATAGCACCTTTTTCACAGCGGAGTTCGTGTCTGGAGTCAGTTGATGAGTTAGCTGCAAGGGGCACTGGATATAAGCGCAGGTAACAACATTAGCATAGTATGCCAAGCCAATGCTGTGACACGTGGATTTCTTGGACCTAAACAATTCTTAGTTTTTTTTATTTGTTGGCAGCTGTTGCAGTTTCAGCAAGTGGAATCTTTTTTTTTTTTCCGATGTACAACCTTAATATATACTAGGGGAAGCCCGTGCTTTGCACGGGGCCGGTCACATTTCCCGGGACACATTTCCCGGGACATTTTCCCGGCACTCTTCCCGAAGACTTGTCAGATTGATCGACCACTCGAGTATGCCTGGCTCCTTTTTGGCTGCACGTAGAGTGGGAGAGTGCATTTTCAATGCGGGCACGAGGAGGGGAGAAGTGGTTTTCCTTTAGGCTTTCCTTTAGGCTTTCCTTTTCCTTTTAGCCGGTCTCCGATATTATTATAAAGATTTTGCAGCGTAAGGGTTGGGCAAAATTACTATTTTTTGGGCCTAAGAAATCCGGTCTCTCAGCATCGGATTGGCTAATGACGCCCTTGTTTTATACCTCCGTTTTTTTTTTTATCCCTTGCCCCTTGCCCCTTGTCGCTAACTCAACGACCGGCTCCAGAGGTTATCTCCGTACTTAACATGTCGTTATTGCTACGTACTAAAGGGCGCCTGCAGAACAGAAACAAAAGGAGAGGGGGGGGATGCTTTTTCTGCGGACCATACATTATTCTTTTGGAACGTGCTTTATTTTGGCCTATATAATCAGCGTTACGGATTCTCGAAAAACTCTTTGTTTAAAGGTTTTTGCTTGTGTTTTTATGGGTTTCTTCATGATTCTGTCTACCAAAAGAGAAGGAAGACAAAAGAAAAAGGGAAAAATGGGGCCAAGAGAGGGGAGAAGAGGGGCTGCTTGAGCCCCAATAGCCCCAATGTAGGGGCGCGCTTGGTGTGCTGCCTTATTCTGAAAACCATACATTTTCTCCAAAATCGCACTAAACGTTTCGTGTGCATCCTTTAGTTTTAAAAAGGAACAACACAAACACGTGGAGTTAAATTTTTGTGCGCGACCCTTATCAAAGCATTTAAGGGCTGAAATAAAATTGTAATCAGGTATATAATAAAAGTAGAAGATAAAAGAAAACGACGGCGTATGCATGGTACCTGATAAAACCGCCTACGTCCCAAAAAAAATAATAAAGGTTTATCTTGGAGTCGTAAAAGTAAACAGTTTTATGAAGTCGTTTTAAACCGATTGGCCATCTGCTGCTTCTGGATTCCTGCTGTTCGTAAGTCTGTTCGTGATCACAAAAGATTTTCCTTTCGCAGAAGATCTGGAGCAAAAGGTCTTATGATGATTTTCTTAGAACCGTCACCGTAAACCTGGTTTGATATAACAAATAGAAATTTCAAAATAGGTTATGTAAATTTATCAATGTTTTATGGATGGCTGCTTATGAAAGATTCACTGCGCTCATAAATGAAGAAAGAAATAAAACTGCTTAAAATTCAGGATTCAAATAACATATACCAAACTTAAAGGTGCCTTTTCAACCTTTTCAACTCCTAGATGCAGCCCGTAGAATCTTCGAGCAATATAAAAAAATAGTAGTAAATTAAAAATGGAACAATACTATTCGCAGCAGCGCCGCGGATTTTCATAACTAAAACAAGATCACGTGACCCACATCAGCCGATTGGATGACGGAGAATCTGGAACGTAGATACTGTGTTTAGAATATTGGTAACGCTTTCGAAATGGTGAGTAGGCGCCTATAAGTTAATACTGATGCTTTGAATTTCGATCTTTACTACCTAGCAATCTGTTTATTCGTTTGACTACTAGTGATTCTTTTTTCTTTCAATCGGAGTCAAAGTGGGTCACTGGTTACATGCCATATGCAAAGGTTCCGGATTGCCTCGGCCCATCCTTGAGCATTCAAGAACTGAAGGTCCCCGAAAATACACTCGTGCTCATGTTGATTGTGGCATGTGAAAAATTCTAGGCAATTCTAGGCAAAATTGCCCCTCTCCATTCCAAGATAACGACACGAATTGAAAATGACACGAATTCTATTATCTCCCTTATTTTGTTTCCATCTATATAAATATGTCCGTCCGTGTGTGCATTCACGGCCGCTCTGAATTTTATTAGGCTGGTTTTATTACTTTATTACCATACTTAGTAATTTTTAGGTAATTAACAATTTTGATTCGACCATCTATAGCATAAATCCTTTCCATGTTTAACAGCGTTAGATTTCAGAAAGGCAGACTGCAAATAAATTAATGAAGCGCTGTTCCTTATGAGTAACTCCTTACGCGTAATTCCTTATGCGAAGCTTCTTATAGGTAACTCCTTACACGCAATTCGTAAGCATAACTCGTTGGGGTTTCATTATAGTACATCACGCCAAAGCTACGGACTACTGAACTTGGAATGCTGACCAAATACAACTCTCCGAGTTTTTTTGTTGTTGTTTTTTTTTGGTATTTTTTTCAGATCGAAAATCGAGTATATTTTGAGCCGGTAGTTAAAAAAAATCCCTCGTCTTACATCTATCGTAAAAATCTATCGTTTTACATTATAAACCAAAGTCTTATAGCAGAAATGAAGCAACCGCAACGACCCCCGGAAAGGGAACAATGTAAACGTGCGAGTGTGTCAATTCTTTGGCTTGAAGGTGAAACTGGGACGTTGTTGCTCTGTAAAGAAGCTGAAATTGGCACATTGTTGCCTCGAATAACAATTTGCTCTGCGCTGTCATCGCAAAGGCATGTCTTAATTGACGTCATGTTATTTTTCGCACGCTGCTGGGAGTGGGGAGGGGCCTGAACGGGGAGTGCCCGTTGGTAGGGCAGTGCTTATGTTAAAGCCACTATCTGATTACGATATTGCTTTGCGGAGGGAGAGGATTGACGGAAAGGGAGAGTGTCACACAAAGAAAAATTGACTGTTGCAGTGAACGATCAGACAGCACCGCGCAAATACTGGGAAACAACCACGGGTCAAACAAATCCCCGGGCGAAGCCGGGTACAATGCTAGTAAATTGATAAAAACCATCTGTTAGAAACCGTATTTGGTAAGCGTTAATGGTGATAGAGTACTTGCTTTCAGGGAGCACAAACCTAAATTGGGTTATCTGCCCCACGACGATGTGAGGAACAATTCAGCACGAGAAATCCAAGCGAAACACCCGTGATCTTTGACAAAGCATGTTTTGTTTTGTTTGTTTTTTAGGGAGCACGAATGCCTCTCGAAGATGAGAGAGTCAATTTAGCATGGATTTAACATTGAAAAAGGCGTTGTACAACATACGAGAAATGCATCAGTTTTGAGAATCAACAATTCACGAGAAACATGAAACCGTAATAGCAATCAACGAAAAACCTCCGGGAACGACACGGGAAAAACATTATCGAAGATTCAGTACAAAAATGAAAAGGGATACAGGAACGAAGAAGGGAGAGAGCGAGGAAGGAGAGAGGGAGGAAGGGAGCCAGGCAGAAGGAGGGAAGGAAGAACGGGAATGAAAAAAGTAAGGCAGATAGGAGGAAGGAGGAACGGCGTGGCGGAGGGAAGGGAGGGAGAGGAATAGGTTCAACAGTGTATGCCCAACTGCTCCCCCCCCCGCTACCCATCTCGGGGCAACTGCCATTCCTCACTCCAGACATAATCTCACGCTCCGTTCCTTATGTCAACGTGTAATGGTGGTGGACGTAGTTGGTAAACTATTATACAGAGCTGTATTAAATCCGGTTTTTCTAAAGTTTACGCGTTAGGCTTAAAGTGAATGAAAAGGTAACACATTGAGAAAACTTGAAAGAGTGAATATAAAAAAGTAATAAAGCCCGTAAGAGAACTGGTCAGCAGCAGTCCATATCCTAATGGTGACTGGAGGACAGTGAACAAATAAATGAGGTGAGGTTATGGTTCGAACTAGGGCAGTATATCTGATCGCCTTCGAAACTCTTAACTTTCGTTCTTGATTAATGAAAACATTCTTGGCAATTGCTTTCGTAGTATGCTTTTGGAGATGACAACGGTAAGGATTGGGTGTAATGGTTTAGTCCAGACGATCTTCGGTGGTCCAGTTGTTTTAATTGATAATACAGGAATGCTCGACTTCTTACAGGGTCGCAGATCAATCCTGAATGACACTTAAATTTCGGAGGGGGTTTGGGGGGGGGGGGGGTGAGGCTTAATGGCGCGTCGACAGCTTGGTCATTAGCGCCAACCTCAGTCACAGTGCAGTGGCCCGGGTTGCCACTGCACCACACATTACAGAGATATTATTCAAACCCCTAATCTAAATCTTGTCGTACATCTGTACCACCTGCAAAAATTGAAAAACACCGGACAGGAGGACAGACTTATCGCCCAATTGACTCGCAATGTCATGCGAAAGATGGAAATGACGACGAACACCATCAAGATGGCATCAATCAACAAGGAAGGGTTGGGGGGGGTGGATGATACGCTTAACAGTCGGAATGTTGGGATAGTGGGTGTCTAGGGGAAGTTGTTGAAAACATTGTTGGATTGCTACCTGAATACGAGTACACTTGGTTACAACTGGATATCAACAGGTTGCCCCAAAAGTTACAATTTATCTCGAGCTATGCGTCTGGTCTCGACGTTGGTTGATCAAATACCGGGTGAGAATGTTGGCTCGAAGTGTTCTTGGGGCAGATAGCCTTCGATTGTTCGGATGCTTATGGTAATCCAATGGTGATTTGGTTGAGTTGCGTATAACGGTTGAGCACCACAAACATACCGTTAACACAGCATAACACAGCATCAACAATTTTTTATTTTCTATTATGAATTCATTGTTTTCGTGAGTGGAACCGCAACAGGCCCCCTAGTAACTATTTAAACTAAGAAGGGAAAGATAAATTAAGTTCAATTAAGCTGGACAAGGTGACCTGGTGTTAGCATGACTATCTCCTGTGCGAGAGGACGCATGTTTGAGGCTGACGTCAGCCACCTTTCACATTTTAGGGAAGATGAGTGCAGCGTGCTCATGTCTAGTATGGCCTAAAAGATCCTAGGGATTTCCGAATGGAATTACCTAGCAAAATTGTCCCTTTCGCCTTCTGGTGCTATGGTTTCGGCTTGGGAGTACGTCGAATCGAACCTAAAAAAAAAAAAAAACATAGTTAAATTAAGAAGTGGAGAACATCTGCGACCCATTTTCAAAGCCTGAAAGATAATCCTGCAAAACAGCAAGAGTTGAATCTCCAAATTTTAAGCCAGGTAAAAGTGTGCCCCCCCCCCTTCCCAAGATAGGTTGCTGGAGACGTTGTAGCCGAGGGTAAAATCACAATATAAATAAATAATGTAACCTCCTGTGGTTAGCCATTGGAATCCCGAACTTTTATACACGTCACACGTACATTTACAATTGTACATGCACCGTTTTGCATGTTCTGTTTTGCGTGTCTTCTCCTGAACTTCATAAGAACCACAGCGAATGTCGTGGTGGTCCCGTTGGAAGGAGACGCAATTCGATATCTTGTCCTCTTGGAATGGAGGCTAGGGTCTATCCACTCGGCTGTACTTTGCTCACTGAGCTGGGATTGCCAGGTAACCCTCACAAACTTCGCTTTTTCGTCGCTGGACTTTATTAGTTTCTTTATTGTGCCATGTGTATGTAGTGGTCGTAATGAGGATTAAATTGGATTGTTGTTAACTTCCCTAGTAATAGCACAGGGAACGGATACCGCATGGCATTATCACATAATTGTTCCGACTTTGTCCCTCCATATTGTTTCTATTTCAACATGGTTTTTCCGTTGCAATTATCACGAGTCCAGTTTAAGTACAGATAATTTTTCTAAATCACTAATTGCATTCCCAGGATGATAAAAACAACTCTCCTCCCCTTCCCCATGGTTCGCACACAGCAGCCTCAAGCATTTTCAAGGCATTTTGATGGCTTTTCAATGCAATTTAAAAGTCAAGTTCAAGGATCTTCGCACACAACACTTTCAAAATTATCTATAAAAAAAATAGGCTCAGTCGTGGGAGTCGAACTGGCATTTACTTGGTTTGGAGATGACGACGCTGACCAGAGGGCTGTTGCTGCTAGCTTTGCTTGGAATCCCTCACACTGTGCCTATAGAGACTCACTTTTTTCTCAATCTTGTGGCCATTCCCATTTGGGGACACCAGGCCTGAGAAGGTTTTGCTGAGCCAAGTAAAACTTTGTGTAACTCTTTCGGTTCCCATTAACTTCCAGGCTTTTTTTTCCAGTTCCGTGTACTTGTTGGGGCAGTCGTAGGATTCGAACCAGCACTGTGC
>JAHWFP010066206.1:0-58278 GCA_023313725.1 Lithobius niger
ATCGACTGACATGCCGTTTTCGCTTTTTGCTTTGCTCTCACATGTGGATCTTACCCTTATTGGGACTCTTGACCATTTCTTGACGCAGCAGAGTTAAGTGTTATGCACTGGGGGGTCGAGGTTTGAGGTATGTGGTGTATGTACAACGTATGTTGAACAGGAGAAGCCCAAAGTGCACATGTAAAATCAACACAACCCGACGTTTCGAGCTAGCTCCAGCTCATTATCAAGGGAAATACAAGATACACTTAAAATTGCATAAAGAGCTGGATAATGAGCTGGAGCTAGCTCGAAACGTCGGGTTGTGTTGATTTTACATGTGCATTTTGGGCTTCTCCTGTTCAACATACTTTGTTCCAGTGCTTGCATTTTTCCTTAAGTGTATGTACAACCACAGTGCCTCACGTCATGTATCAATGCTCTCATGACGTCATTCATGGGCAATCCACGAATGCATCTGAACACCCCTACTGTATATAATATATACAGTAGGGGTGTTCAGATGCATTATATTATAAAAGCTTAAGCTACAGCGATCACATGTAGTGATCACCTGCCACATATTACGTATAAATGTTGTCAACAGAGAATAAACGATGTCATTTCCACATCGTTACTCATATATGTATGGTTTATTGTAGGTATAAGCTTAATTTACCACTAGGCCTAGTATCCCACCCTCGTCGCCATTTGTAGGATACTATGCTTGGTGGTCGATTAAGCCTATATGTACAATAAACTATACATATGTAGGTTACAGTGAGGAAGTGCCATCGTTTATTCTCTGTTGATAATATTTATACATAATATATGACAGGTGATAACTACACGTGATCGCTGTAGTTTAAGCCATTACATTTACAGCAGGGGTGTTCAGACGCATTCGTTGATTGCCCATGAATAACGTCATGAGCGCATTGATACATGACGTGAGGCACTGTGCTTGAACATACACCACAGGGCAGGGTACACTATAATTCTGATGCAGTTTTGTTCGCAAACAGAAATGCGCTGTTAACACGGCCAATGGCTTTATTTGTAGAAAAAATTATATACTCCTTTCCCCCCCCCCCCCCCCCATTCATTTCACCCGTTAAGCGTCTGTTTATCGTAGCTTGCTTCCAAGTTGTTAGCTGAGATTTCGCCATTCTTCGGTCAAATTTACTGCCATGTTTGTAGCAGAATCCCCATAAACGCACAAATAAACAGCCATCTTGAAGTCAAAGGCTTGTTAGGGCGGGTCGAGGAAGGGAAGAGGGGAACCGGAGGGGAGGAGGCGGTAAGAGAGGAAGTGGCCATTGCTTAATGACCCGCAAACCCTCGCTCGCTTATGGGTGTTTTTCACCCAAAAAGGACGACGTCTTAAGCCCTTTTTTTTCAGCTCTTTTTGCTACTCTCCTTGATTACGATTGGCCGCTGTTGGTTCTCTTCGGTTCTCCGATTTTTGCGACCTAACGCCCCTTTGCCCAAGAATGGAATAATCCTGAACACGCAGAAGGTTGCTTATAATGTTTAACGTATCAGCGTAATGAGAGACTACATCCCCATTCCCAAGAACCGAGGAGTACAACGAAGGCAAAAAAAAATTACCAGATTTGTAAATCTTTCAACAGATTTACGGATTTGCTGGGATTTAAAGATTTACAAAGATTTAAGTAGTATTTAAAAGGTGTTACACCAGATTTACGTGATTTACAAAATTTGTACTAGATTTACAAGATTTGAATGATTTACCAGGGTTCACACAATTTTTTCATTCTCAATTTCCCTGACATTTCCAGGTTTTTCTGGTGCAGCCAATGGCAATTTCCAGGTGTTTACACGATGTATAGTTAGGGAAACAAGGAGTAAGTTAGCTAATATTTTTATTAATATTTGTATGAAAATAATCCAACATCCCAGAAGATAGCTGATTGGAGACTAGTCCAGATGGGACTAAACGCATTTTCATCACAGATATTGGTACTGGTCTAAGATTTGGTTTATTGAAGTTACACATAAAACACTTGAACATATTAAAGCACATATTAAAATATTTGCTGCTAGCCTGGGATTTTGTTCTGATCTGCTAATTCGTTGGAACTTACAGATCAGATACAAGGGCAGTTTTTCAAATTTCCCTGTCTTTTCCCTGATTTTCAAAAAAATTCTTGTTTTTCCAGGTTTTGTCTGAACCATGTTTACACAAGATTTAGGTGATTTACAAAATTTACAACGGATTTATAAAGCTAAATCTTGGATGTACGAGATTTCAAGCTTTGTCGAACCCTTCGCCAAGAACTAAGATCTCGTAGTAAAGATGCCTTGCATCCTCGCTCTTTGCCAAATAATAATAATAACGGAGGAATTTAATTTATTCGTAGTAAGTGCGAAATAATAACACCACAAAATGTGTTACGGAATATATAGAAGCCACGGAGTTACTAGATTACTTCTGTAATCGCTACTCTTACCTAGTTTAATCTTTATTTCCTCTTGCTCCTTTTAGTTTTCTGTCCAGCCGATACGGCTGAGAAGACTACATCAACGACTTTATCTGTCCGTCCTTTCGTCGCCTCTTTCAACTCCTGAGCGGCACGATATAGAGACAAACGGTTTTGACCATTAGATTCAGCGTCCAAAAATTAGTTAAAAGGATTAAGAAAAAACCGGAAGTAAGAAGCCGAAATGGCCCACAAGTGGCTGGAAGTAAGTGCATCATTTATGAAACGGTACCAGACAGAGGCAAACGGTTTTCACCTTTAGATTCAGCGTCCAAAAAAATTAGTTATACCGAATAAAAAAGAAAAACCGGAAGCGTGCAGCTGAAGTGACATGACCAGTTGACCTCTCAAAGCTTGTTAACCAATAAGAAACAAGCTTTGAGCGGCCATTTGCCAACGCGGCGCCATGGCTAAGGTTTGGTGCGCATCGAAAGCTAACGCTATTTACCAATTTTCCCATTTACAATATCCTGCTTTTATATTGCTATTTCACGTATCTGTTGTTGCTGTTGCCGTATTGTACACCCTTGTATTTTTATTTTATTACTGCTTTGATTCTTGTACTTGAACTCTGCTGTGGGTATGACCAACCGCGGCCCTTCCCTCTCCATCTGCATCAATAATTCCACCATTACCTGCAATCTCTGTACGAATATTGCACGCCACTAGTCTGTTGGCAATGGGACATGAGATTGATGGGTTACAATGGCTCTGTTTTGTGGCCAACCTATACCTAAACTGAAATAAATAAGTATTACTCTGATATTCTCTTTTTATGTGTAATTTTTGAATCATCGGCAATGACTGATGACTAAACTAAAGAGGGAAAGAAGTAGTGGGGAAAACATCAGTACTGATGGTTTTGTTGTTGGTGAGTGGCGTAAGGGAAAATGGGGGGGGGGGTTGGAGCCGTTTGTTTCTTAATGACATTCCTGTGCAAAGCGAGAAATAGGATAGAGAATGACTTTGCAACAAGTCGGACGAGCAAAAATGAAAAGGAAGCAAATTAGAAAACTACGTCATTAGGGCTAAAAGGATCAGCGGAGAAAATGGGGCCTCCACTAGCTGGCTCCGCATAAAACCAGAACCGGGTTCGATCCTCGTGAAGGGAAGTGTATGCAAATTATTTGTTTGCCACGTATTTTTTTTCGTATTTTAATAATTTGGGATAGCGTATCCAATGATATCCCTTTCTGTATTCACTTTGCCTGTTTTCATTATTATTATTATTATTTTAATATTTTAATATTTTAATTTTATACTATTTTGAATTTTTATTATCTTTATTAAGATTGACAATAATGGTTTTGGCCAAGTTTTAAACTGCGATGCGTTTTATTCATTTATACACTATATATTTTGTTAAATTTTATTATATTTTATTGTATTGAAGAAATATTGACAATGATACCCGGCTTTTCCCTCCACTTGTCCCTCGCGTTTGGCGATGCCATCGGGGACCATTGTGTCCCTGGTAGGTCTAACCTTGGTGGCAAGGCATTCGTGACCCCAACCCAATATTATATACCCTTCCTCTGCAGCCGAGCCATCATCTTTGTTTTAATCTTTTAAACTCTTAAACTTTTGTAATTTATAATTTTTAATTTTAACATCGGATGGCAGTCAGTGGCTACCAGGTCCTTGCCATTCCGGTTGCATTTGCAACAAACTTATATATTATTGTGTGTACGGGTTTTTCTCACGTTATTTCCCGCCCGTTGTACGAGGATTTCCTCCGGGTACTCTGGTTTCCTCCCTCCTCATGCGGCGAAAAACAGCTGGCACGATGGTGGTTCCTTCCACTTACCATCTGCTATTTGGGCCTTTAAAAAACTCTAAGCTCATTGGCCGACACCGTCTATTCTATTCTTCATTACAGCGCTCATGTAGCTGAGCTACACAATAACACCATCCAGTCGTTCAAAAACACCGTCTTCTCGTTTATAATTCTACTCATCATCAAGGAACACGCTGGTGGACCTCCCGCCAAGTATCATTGTCACACCTCATTCCCAGAACTCCTAATTACTTCAATTCGTCATTATTATTTGGGCGATAACTTGGTTTGGGTTAGGCTCAAGTATGAAAAAACAACAAAACCTGGCTATGTACCTCATCTGGAAGCTATGGATTCATGATGTTTGCGAATTGGAAGATTATCACGGTAAACAATAATAATAACAGCCTAGACTTTATTGAGATAGGCAGCCTTTGCGCCCTGACAGGCATAAGCTGTCTCTCAATAAAACGTGTTACCTCCTGCCAGGTGATTTATGCGACTGGTCTGATTGAAACTTTACATTCAGCTCGCATTTGACTGGTAACAGTGCCTGAGATGCTTTGACTATTGGAGAGGCGCTAGCAGCAAAGATTGTAATCATTCGTAATGCTATTTTCATGAACGTTGGGAGCACGCCACCTGTAATCCAAACAAGTGTCTCCCCATCGCCCATTAGGCGTTCTGGAAAGCCCGAACATTGTGACACCGACACAGTGACATGAGTCTGACACAAAGTATTGACATGAGCCCGAAACGAAGTATTGAGATGAGCCCGACAGGAAGTATCGACACGAGTACGACACGAAGTATCAACACGAGCCCGATACAAAGTATCAATACGAGCTGACATGAAGTATTGACACGAGCCCAACAAAAAGTATCGACACGAGTCCGACACAAAGTATCGACATGAGCCTGACATGAAGTGTCAACAGAAGCCCGACACGAAGTATCGACACGAGCCCAGCACGAAGTACCAAGAAGAACCTGGCCAAAATTGAAAATGAGGTTCATTCAGGAGCCAACACCAGCCTAACACAGAAGAAACGGACAGGCCCCCAACTATACCAAACATTTCAGGAGTTAGGCCATGCACAGTAACTTCTAGTTTATAGGCAGGTTTGGGTACTCTAAATTATCTTGGCTTAAATTTTTTTATTTGGCTCTAGGTTCCACCGATAAAATTTACAATTTTGTTAATTTTCATTGAGTTTGACGTTCCGATTTACCATTTTAACCGTCTCGCAACGAGCTTATCAGTGGAGCAGTTTTCAAGTCCTTAAATGAAACATTTAAGAAGTTATCTGTTCAAAACTAAATAGGATATGATAGTATATCAGCAAAACATTATTTTTTTTAGAACGACTACATATGATCTTCAAGCTTTGAGCTTTAAAGCCTATCTCAAATAAATGTGGTCAGTCGAATATAATAAAGATAAGATAAAATGCCTAGTTTCCTGCAGCGTATATTTCCAACCACACCCACAAACGTAAGGGCTTGAAAAAGGCCACTTATAGCAATCCTAAGTTACAAAGTGACACAGCAAATAGGATTAGTGGGATGGTCAAGCATTTATTGATAGTCAAACTTTTATTGTTAGGTTTGACCTAGGTTTCCCATGTTAAAGTCTAAATTTCGATGCTTAATTTCAGCATTTTCCATTCAAGTTTGCTATGGACAATGGAAAATACAGAAAGCCAGTGGAGAAATTATTAAGTTTAGAAAATTTCATCAAGTCCAACAAAGCTTGCGTACGCTTTGTTTAACTTGGTGAACATGTATACCTATCACCAGACAGAACTGAGACGGTTTTTTTTTTTCTCATGCTCAGCAGCGCTGCCAATCAGTGTGTCTGATGGTGTCTAGGTCTCGGCATCTCCTAAAGTGCGGTACCTCCGATTCTTCTGGACGGTGATTTGTCCTGGGTGTCGGACACACCTGTTCTGCTGGATCAAGTTGTCGGTCATTTTCCGACCCTCCGCTCTGTGGCGCATGAGCGGTCTGTTCAGCGTTGTGCCCTACTCTCGGTGTACAGGGCGTTCATTCGCTCCATCATCGATTTTCACCTGCCGTTCCTGGTGTATTTGCAGCAGCATGTGCGTGCCTTGCAAGTAGAGGTCAACACTTATTTGCAAGTTGTAACGGGCTGTTTTAGTCTCAACTCCTGTTCAGGTCCTGAGTCGAGGCAGGACAGCCGCTGCTACATCACTGGGCAGATGCGTTACTAGCTACAGTCTCTGTCTCAGAAATCTGAGCAGAAGTGTATATGACCCGGTTGGACAAGTTCTGTGAGATTACAGTCTCCTTGAGGAGCGAGCACTTGCGTCTCTTGGTACTGCTGGACGTGGAATGGTGCTGTACCCCGCTTCTCATGCCACTGACTTCTGCTACTCTTGTGGTCCCGCCATGTCCGTGGTTTTGGTGCATACATCTCAACTCAGTTTTCCGTTGTCGTAGTGATGGCTGTGAGTTGTTCTGTGAAGCGTTTTTCTCTCGTGCGGATGCTTTTGGCGGTGTTCGTGTCTTCGTCCCATCACTGAATGTATGCATCAGCAGGTCTTTGGAGAACGTTTTCTCCAGTTTTGTCTGCCAGTTGGCGGCGCTTTCTCCTTGACTGTCCAAGGTATGCTGCATGCTGCCACATTCTGCGTCCATGGGTCATATTGTGTGGTGGTGCGCTCGAGCATCTTCTCACGGTACTTACCATGTCCAGTTCAGATCTGCCACAATTACGTGTTGTAGCGGAATTTTGCGAAGCAAGCAAGAGAGCCCTGTAAGGTGCCCAGCTGCACTCACTGTTTCGCTGGGTGGGACCTTCTATTACTTGTACTGACTCTACTTTCTAGTTGCACATCGCTTCGGATCCCGGTGAGCACTACTGGTCGTTTTGGCTGGCAATCTTGTGTGTCATATCCTTAGTGCACACACACTAGGAGTAGGTTAGGGAGTGGGTTGGATAGTTTAGCCGAACGGTTCTCAACCGGTGAGGCGGGCCTCCCTTGGGGAGACACGCCGAGCCGCTGTTGTCGCCATACTGTAAACATCAGTGGTGAACTCTTTATTTTTAATTATGCATCGCAAAAGAAGCTAAATAGAATCAGAAAGACGAAATTTTCGCTTTTAGTGTGCAAACTACAGACATTTCAGCCAAAATTCAACCGTAAAAAAAAATCCGCAGCAATTGGGAGGGGAGACACCATTGCGTGTTACTCACAATGGGGAGGGATACTGTAGAAAAGGTTGAGAACCGCAGGCTTAGCCTGTGCAATTGTGTCTCAGCTTTGTTGCGAGCGTATGGCTTCGGGCAATGGCTCCTCTTGAGGTCGACTCGAATCGCACAGCGGAGGCTACTTGTGTACAGTGGAAAGTTACTTGTGTACGGCGAAGACTGCAGTGATGGTTGCTTGTCTGCAAGGAAGACTGCTCGTGTACAATGGAGACCGCTTGAACACTGCTGTGCGGTGCGACAGTGGTGGCGGCTACATGGCGCTGGTGCCCGCAGCGGTGACTACTTGAGCGTAGTGGCTTGTCTTATTATGTTCTTAGTGGTGTAAGTTTGGTTTTGTAAGTGCAGTGTTTGTTTGTTGTACTGACTTTTGTAGTTTTGCAGCGACTTATTCTTTTTGTACAATGCTTTACACTTTGTTGTATGGTCATCAGCTCTTGTGAGATGTGGGCACATAGTGCATTGTTGCACGGTTATAGGGCCTTAGAGCTTCGGGCAGATGACCAGAAGTGGTTAACGCTCGTTAAACCCTTTGAAACCCTTTGTATTGTAATAAACTCGCTTATTCACTCGTCATATCACAGAAGTTAAGTAGCATTGGGCCCGATTGATACTTGGGTGGGTGACCAGCTGGGAATCCGAGTTTTAGGGTTTCGTCGGGCAGATGACCGGAAGCGGTTAACGCTCGCTACAAAACCCTTTTGAACCCTTTGAAACCTCACTCACTCACGCAGAAGTCCAAAACTATAGGTTTTCACTATCCTCTCAACCAACCTAATCTACCAATCTCGCCCTCTACAAACCTAACGACAACACCATCAAAGTACCAAAGCGAGTGAATTGCGTATAGGGCAGACAACCTTCCTAGCGATTGCATATATATATATGACCGTGGTTTTGAATGGTGCTATCTATAACGGAAAATGAAGGTAAAATGTGGTGGCGAAAGGCTGCGCTTTCGTTGCAATTCGTTGTGATTATGCGGTGCGTTCTTTACATTCCACGAAGAGGTTCAAATTAAACATCTTCTCTCTCCCGGACACCTCCCCCCCCCCTCCACCGGCCTTTCCATAGACCTTCTCAGTTTTAAATTGGTGGGGATTAGGGGGGTAGGGGGGGGGACAGGAAATGACACACAATTTGCGACGGGTGACAGGAGTTTAATTTATGGATGCCAAAAAGACAAGTATGTCAACCTAGATTTGTGATATCCGACATTCCGAGGATGACGGCGGAGGTATACAGGGGGAAGGAAGGGATAGAGGTGGTCTGTCTTCATAAAATTTCACCTCCAGTGGGCGAATGTATTATATCCCACAATATGAAACGTAATAAATTCATCGTTTAATTTTGTAGTTATTCCGAGCTGTTTGCACATCTACATCATTCAAAACGTATGATGCGCGATTGTGCGCGCGTGTGTGTGTGCGTGTACCACTACTCCTCTTGAACCAAGGCACCTACAAAGAAGAGGAGCGCCAAATGAGAGATAATTCAATTGTGCTTCGGTTAGGCCTATATTTTCATCGCTGTAACTTGATTTTATAACCATTAAATACGCCCTCAAAACTGCTCATGACGTCGAAGTTCGATCAGGCAAATTTAATCAGAAAAAAAATCGACTACATTTTAGGTTGCTGCTTTTAAAAACTCCTTAGACCAAGTGACCTACGCCCCCACTTGAAGCGACCAGAGTACTGCTCTTTTTAACGAAATTTACAAAAACTCTTGAAGAAACATCAACCTGTATGGACCTTTTAGTTAGTCATTTTTAAGAAACTTCAGGCATCTAGTCATTTTAAAATTTTACATTTAACATTTGTAGTGAGTTTTAACCTGTAAATTAGGTGATTCGTAAGTGGTTGGTGAAAAAAACTCATTCTCACCTCTTGTGTCCTCTTGAGGACAAGAAAACTTATTTATTATCATCATTATTATAGTAATAAAAACGAGCTGATGTCGCACACTCTTTGCTTCCACCAGGGACGTATCGAAGACAAATGATTGGGCGGGAGGGGGGAGGGGAGGTAAAGGAAGAAATTTTCGACTGGATCAATTTTGTTCAAATTGATGATATTTTTTATTTATTTTGTTTTTTTACTACGTTCATATATTTATCGCATGTGTTATACTAGGCGATTGTTTGATACGATGGTAGCCGAGTATATATATACTAGCTGGACCCGTGCATGCTGCACGGCGATCGAAGTTCCTGGACGTAGCCTCTCCCGCCAGCAAAACTAAAACAATTCATATCTCGCTCCGTTCCATCAATGAATACTTTTTCGACCAAACTTTGCCACATAATAGATAAGTATGGGATAGATATTTACACCAAATAATTAAGCAATTTTGTGCAAGAATAAAAGTCGGGAGGACACGCAAATTTGAAAATTGTTCAGTTTGTTGTTGCTCTTCTTCTTGCTGTTCTGCCACCGTTTCAGAAAAAAACTAATGCACCTACCTAAAATATGAAACATGACTCTAATCCAGAAATTTCGTTCTCCTTCATCCTCAAAGAGACCACGTTTTGAATTGGTCGACCTATACCGGACTTACAGGACCCTGAACGATCAGTTTTATTTTGTTTTTACATTGTTTTACACAATCTAATCTTACATTGTTTAAAAAAAAAAGGTTAGAACTAGGACGGTATTTGATCGCCTTCGAAGCTCTAACTTTCTTTCTAGAATGACGAAAACATCCCTGGCAAAATGTGTCCACTGTAGTTCGTCTTGCGATGGTCCAAGAATTCCACCTGTAGCGTCGCAATACGAATGCCCCTGTCTGTCCCTATTAAACGTTACCTCGGGTTCCGAAAACCAACAAAATAGAACCAGCAAACGCCAGCCGCGATATGCTAACAATGCTGATGAGCCAACAATAGGGCAGTAACACGACGTAGCATTATTGTGTATAACTCTATGCTGGAGCCTTAATGGGTTAGCTGCAAGGGGCACTGCAGAGAGAAACAGAAGGGCGTCATTCTGAAGCCGATGCTGTGAAGAGTGATTTCTTAGACCTAAAACGCGCGATTTTTGTTGTTGGAGAAAACAACGTTATTTTAAGCCTAAGAAATCCGCTCTTCCGTTGTTTTTCCCTCCATTTTTATGTAGTGCACCTTGTAGTTATGCCCTCCAAAACCCATACTGGTGCCAACATGGCGCAAATGTCACTGCTCTATATATATACAAAAAGGTAGACGGATTACAAACACGTTAAAATATAGACGGATACAAATTTATGATTTTTAATTTAAATAATCAAAATTGAGAAAATTTCATCCGTTTAAGTGCTGTTGTGCTTCACAAATTAAAAATATTCTTAAAGCACATCAGCGCTTAAACATATGCAGTTTCTCAATTGTACATTTGATTATTTAAATTTTAAAAAATCATAAATTTTTGTCCCTGTCGAGTTTAACAAGTATAGGCCTAAAGTGAAACTTCAAACATATAACCCTTTTTTTTTACGGCACACTTGCCATTTTTGTTTGTAATTTCGGTTATTTCGTCCTGCCTCCTGATTTTACTTACTCAAACGTTTGGTTGGGGGAAGGGTCATTGGCGTGGTTGTCAGGGCCGGAGGAGGGCGGCTCCGCCATTGTACAAAATATAACGCAAGTTTGCAGTGGTCGAAATCATAGCTGCGGCTATACGCTTTGAGGCGACTCTCTTTTACTTTTAAATAAGTAAATAAGTATATGTCGTGAGTTTTGCCATTCTGGCATGTGACTGTAAAAGTTCTGTGTGCCGTAAACTGAATAATTGCAACGTGTCGGGCATCTGGCTGGTCCTCTTTCCAGTCAACAGTGGAGGCTTACGCCATGTGTTTGGACAAAATTTTAATATAAGCAGGTCTATTCAGGATTCCGAATTTACAATGATGAGTGTTAGATTGGCAAATTCGAAAAATTATTATTTCTTCCGTAATAATTGTCCGATTTACGACAAATTCGAGGTCAATAATAAATTTAAATTTGCCATTTTCGTAAATTTAGGCCTACTTTAGATTAATTTTTGCTGCTGTTTTGTTAAAACGACCTAAACACTATAGTTAGTGTTTTTACCTGTACAATATCGTTCAATACACTAGAATTGAATTGAGCAGGAAACATTTAACTTTTCCTGCAAATAAACCATCAACTATTTTTTTTATGAAAAATTTACATGATAAAATAAAAAAACAACGGAAAAACAGGAAGGGATCTGTATGATCCACTAATGCCTGACCCAAATATCATAAGCACAATCAACAACAATAAATAAACACGGTGACGCAACATGGGCGCTAAAAACATTTTAGAAAAGAAGAGAGGTCAATCTTTTTGAGCCCGTGTTTAAATTTGTACAGATTAGTCGAGGCCACCAGCTCGGAGGGAAGACTATTCCACGGGTATACCACACGATTAGCAAAGAAATATTTAGTGCAGTCCTTTTTTGTTACTGCAACAGTGAGTTTCATGGGATGATATACTCGTTCCCACGTATTTTGAAAAATAGCTTGGGTTCAATATCGACGAGTCTTCGCCGTATGGAGAAAGTGAGAGTTAGGTCTGTATGAAGACGTCGTAATTCAAGCTATTCAAGGCCTAGGTCAGTTAAGCGCTGCTTAGACAGATTATAATAACCTCGGATATATTTTGTGAAGGATCTCTGTAGATTCCAGCAATGATATCATAGTGCCATTATTGGGTCAGTCAGTCAATCTGAGGTTCAATCTAGTGTAAGGTTTGGCCGTATCTCCATTCGAACACCTATAGTGACAGTTATTAAGTATTTATCAGCAATTATGGGTCATTATACCCCGTTCGACAAGTAAGAAATTTTGGAAACATTTGCCAGCTTTCGAACACCGTAAGAAGCAACAACTTTCCACGTGGACTGACGTTCCATTCTTTGCAATTTGTAACTTGGCTTTTGGCAGGAAACTTGCTATAAAATGGAAAGAACGTTTTCCCGCCAGAACGGCAGAGATGCTCTTTGTCGTTTTGTAGGACAAACTCAAGTTGATCGATGTCACGTTGTAAATAATTCTTGTTGTAAATCTTGCTGAAGAAGACGAAGTAAATAAGATCATTTTGTTTGCAAACATGAGTCGACCCATTGAATTTATGCTATAGGTCTGGGTCAGCCTGGGTCTCAGGGTCCTGGGTCCTTTGGTCAGTCCAGACCAATGCTGAGGGTCACTGGCTCAATTCGGGCCGGTGCGCAATTCCAGCTCAGTAGGTCAATCTAGAAGGGTCATTCATGGAATAGAGTGAGTATAATCAGGGCCCCCACATCAAATTTTGGGGCCTGAGACTAATTACAACGGCGGCCCTCCCCTTCCCCCGACTGAAATCGAAAAAAATGTACACTGCAAAATATTCGTCGGCCACAATTGTTGCTTCATTCAATAATCTGAGATGTTTACGTTTGACAGGCTTCCCTGCCTAACAAGCTGACAGGCTTGCCCTGCAGTTGATAAAAACATATGAAGCCCTATACGCCTTAAACGAACAACAAGACATCTTATATTTAGAAGAACATAATGCGTAGTGCTTCACGTATTTTTTATCATTCTCAACCACATTTTTTAAAACTTGTTTGCACTGCGTTGCTCTGCTCGTTGTTGTTGGATTGGAGTTTTGTGCGTTGGGCGTATAAAAAAATTCACAATGCGCACAAATCGAATATGTTACTCGTAGTCTTCATAACTTACAATTGGGGGGGGGGGGGGGGGTTTTAGGCCGTGGGGGCCCACTAAGTGACCGGGCCTGGGTACTGCGGGTCCACCTGGACACCCCCCCCTGTTGTGGGGGCCCTGACTATAATAAGTACACGAACAAGCTATTCAGCCACACAATTATAGTGATTTTCACTTATAACTTTAGTCCCCCCACCCCCGCTCCAAGTTCAACCCGATTATCCAAATAATCGGAGCCACCACAACACGTGCTGTAAACCTTCTCCTGGAAATAGCTTTAAAATTCATCAATTTGATCATTACTGCAGCAAAAAAGGGAAAGGCATTTCGGAATCGCAGGAATCGAGCGTTAAAATAATAATAATTTGGCAACTTGCCCGAAAATGTTTTGTCTGCAGCTACCGGTACACGTTTAGAACGACGCACGTCAGTCAGCAGTCACACCTTTCGTATTGCAAAAGCGTAAAACCCACCTGGAAGAGGTATTCAACGCGCAAAGGCACGCGTAACCGAAAACAGCAAATAAAAAAGACGGGATTTATGACGCTGGACATTTGAATTCTCGCCCTTCCTTGTTGAAGGACCCGATTTCCCCCCGCCCCTCCCTCCCCAACCTACTCTCCGTCTACCCCGCAGCGTTACAAGAACAGAACAAAGGTCTTGACAGTGAAGGTCAAAGAACGCCGAAAGTCCGGAAGGGGGGGGGGGGGGGGGGGTTTGGATAGGGCGTTCGAGAATGGCATAAGAGAAAGGCGGGGGAGTTCAAAGGATTGCCGACGGCTCCACCCACGCGTACCTCTCGCTCTCCCCTTGACGTCTTTGAAGCTCATATTCGCGTGCCTTTGGGTCGAAACAAGCAAGAGTCGACGGGGCATTCGTTGGCGCATACCGCGTCCGTCCGCGGAACAGCTGCCATTGCGTCGTTGCAAAAGTAGGGTCGTATTTGGGGAGGGGGTAGGGATCCGCATTATTTTAACGACATTCTATTTTTCGGATGAAATCACTTTGGAATACCATTATTTGAATGATTGGATAGCTGACAGAGAAATTTTATTATCTTAAATTAAAAATACAGTTTGGCACGAAGCTTGAAATTAGCCTGTGTGTGTGTCAACAATTTAACATAATTACAACAGACAATTTTGAGTTCGAGATAAAAAAAAAAGACAAAAGTATAAAACAAGTATAATGCCGAACAACTTACTCTAGCACAGGAATTTCATTAATACATTTAAATAATCAAAAATAACAAATACAAAATGCGTTCATTCAACTGAAATATTTACAGAAAGCAGACACTATTTCACTTTATTTTCATCTTAGCGCCGGTGCACACGTGCGTTTTCTGGACGCGCGGCGACGCTGCGGTGACGCGACCAGTCAATGCACACGTGCATTTTATTAACGCTCGTTGACGCTGCGGTGCCGCTTCGGTGACGTATGTGCGCGTTCGGTTCCCCAACCTCGTGTACAACAAAATTATAGTCTGAATCCAATGAACCGATGATATTGCTTTTTTCGCCTACCTCATGAACAAAAAATATATTTTAAAACCAATGCGACGAATTTTGGTACATTGATGTACTAATTTAAGACGTACCAGGGGAAAATGTTATACATCCTTTGCAGATGAACTAAAAAAATTGGATAAGTTCTTTAATTACTTCCCAATGAGTCTTCAATCATTTCTGCAGCAACATTTCATATTTCAGGATAGTTCTTTACCCCCCCAATAAACAATTCCATGTCTATTTCTTCGAAATCGGACGCCATTTTCGGTAACGCTTTTTGCGGTAAACGGCGGACGTGTGCACCGCTCAAGTCATCCAAAGTACTTAGAGACGCAATTGCGTTTTTTTTTAACGCTGCGGTACCGCTGCGTTGACGGGGGGAATTGCGGCGCAAAACGACCGCACGAGCGGCGGGCGGTAACGCAACGTCGACGCAGGTACGTGTACAGTACCCAACAGATGGCACGTAAACCAAACCGCAAATGCGGTACCGCACGTGTGCACTGGCGTCAGTTTCTTTGGCAGTTTGTTAAAGATTTTAGGGATATAATTCATTTATCCAGACTGGTATTGGATACCTTATTATATTTTGCTCTTAAGTATTCCATTTCTGATTCATCCTAATTTCTGTGCGTATTATCAAAATAGTTGTTTTTTATAACGGTAAAATCTCTCATTTGTTTTAATATTTAAGACTTTATGATCAGAGAAAATCCTTTTTGTGGTTCTTGTGTCCTCTTGTTTTAAAAGCAGTATTTTAACGAAGTTATTTTGCGAAGATTGCAACTTTTTAACAAACGAATCGAGTTGGTTGGATAGGGTTTGTGTGGTCAAATTGAGAATTTTATAAGCAATGCTTTTGGTTTGACTCACACGTAGCTGGTGAAATAATGTTTGTTCATGAAGAACGTCGTCATACATGTAATTAAAATGCATTAAACAGGTGTGAAATTGAGTTACAGAAATCGTAAATACTCGGGCAAGAAAATAATGTAGCCACATCATTTTTTTATATCTTCATATCCATCTTATCCTGCAATTCCTGAATATGCAGCAAGCGGACACAGAAGCGAAGCTGCAAGCAAACAGCTAACAAGTGAACGAACCCAACGCCGATCTTACTGAGCGCATGTGGATAGCTCTGCCGTACGTGTAATATTTTTGTTTGTTTTCATTTAAATGCTTTCTTATCTACAGCTTTAAAGGGCAATTACATCCATTTTGACATGCATGTTTGACTTTTGGATCACTTACACAATAAATAAACACAAGAATTGCGGTAAGAATACGTGACTTACGTCCAATATAACAATTTAATTACTGCATCACCAAAACACGACACGGAGGTCGCTATTGTTTTGCCGACAGACGACAGAAGGCTATTTGCTGTGCCGATAGACGGATTTCTGATTTCGACTCGCAGCCGATTGAGATAGCTGTATTGACTGTGAGGAACTGAAGCGTCTGACGACCTTAGCTGACCACTACACTGCCGGCCAGCTAAGGCCGTCAGACGCTTGAGCTCCTCACAGTCAATACAGCTATCTCAATCGGCTGCGAGTCGAAATCGAAAAGTGACATCAGTCGGCATTAATTTCTGAGCGTTCCAGCAAAACAATGGCGATCTCCGTGTCGTGTTTTGGTGATACAATAATTAAATTGTTTTATCGGACGTAAGTAATGTATTCTTACCGCAATTCTTGTGTTTAGTTATTGTATAAGTGATCCAAAAGTCAAACATGCATGTCAAAATGGATGTAATAGCCCTTTAAGCTGTTGTATTTTTTCTGTTAATTCCGTATCATGCAGGGTTTTGTTTATATTTGTTTGGCTGATTTTTTTTCCCCAAAATATAATTTTTTTTAGTTTAATGTCTTCTACGGTCATCACCCATTTTTTCAAACCAGTATTATCGTAATAATTAAGATTAATAAACGATGCACCATTGCAGACCGGTTAATAACTTGTCAGCAATGATCAGTGGCAGTTCGAGTATGTTATAGGACTGAATGGGCAGACATAAGAAATTAGTGAACATTAAAACACAAACATAAATAAGTAAAAATTGGTCCGTACCTAACTATTTCTATAACGCTACTGAAAAAAAGAAGTGATATCATATCAAAAACCAAAACTGATAAAGTGCTAGTACAGAATCGTAGTAGAGAATGGTATCATTAGTAGAAAGGATCACATTTTTTATTTAATCTTTGAGCTATTAACCAATGGCGTGGAACTTGGCGAATGTTTTGGTCTGTTGATATCAGTCCTTTTGAAGGCCCGAACTTCTCTCTACTTGGCGATCCCTTTATCAGTTTTTTAGACTGTGGGCTGAAATTTTCAGTTTTACATATTTTGTCATTGTTCGCTAATGAGAATTTCCATGGCAGAAATTCGTCCAATCACAATCGACTTACAGTGGTAAGACTTTCACTTGCTTTTGAAAGCTGTGGTCTTATCACTGTCATTCGATGTTCATTGGCTAAATTTAACACTAAATCAGTAAGGGAATAATATCCTGTAGCTTTCATTGGTCGACGCATTGACTGTAATGCAAAGCATGGCCATCGCTATTTGAAGTTGACATCGTTTCTTGGCGTAACTCGCTTCAAACGTTATAATGTCGACATGTTGCGAAACGTTTGTTGCATTCATCTCAAATAAAACATTTGTATTTTCCTACCATAAACAATCCTGAAGGCCTTTCTTTCGAAATACGCTGGGTAGCGTTCGTTCGCGTTACGTAGCAACGCCAGTCATCACACAGAACCAGCTACCCCTTCCGACAGCTTCGCTACATCGTTAGGCCTAACAGCCGATCACGTAACCTAGCATCAAATTTGGAGCCCCATTTTGTTAGAAAAAACTGTATCAACAAATCATCTTCAAAATAATTATGAATTATTCTTAGTAATAATGATTAATAAATTATTATTATTATTAGTATTATCCTGAGTTTCGTGCAGTAAGTATAATAAAGATTATTATTATTATTATTATTATTTTAAATTATTAATTTTGCGTAGTTTAGAGTGAGTGCAGAATAATGAAAAATGACGAGAAATTCTCTACCTAAACACCCCGCGAGCTACTGAATATTATCAAATTTTATTACAAGACTCTTGTTTTGGCCCATTACACCCACTCGTATCATTATTTGGCCGATAATTTCCCTCGTGTTCACGGTCTTGAAATTAACGTCCGCCTAAACAACACTCGTGAGTTTACAGGGGCCAAAACACTCGTGGTGAAAAAAATTATCGATAATTTCCTTAGCTCTTGGGAATTACGTATGATAATTATTATGGGGATGTTATTTAATTTCGATTTTCTTTTTCCTCTTCACTGCAGGTTTCCCGACCTAACCAGATGAGATTTTTGGAAAGGAGGGGGGACTGGTGGGGGGGGGGGGGACCCCAGGCTCTGCTGGTCTCCTTTTTGGCATCGAGTTGAGCAAAGGAAAGGCAAGATGCCAAAACAGCGACGCAGAACACAAAACGGAACAATACATCTCGGACTCCGTTCCCTGGAAACCAGACTTTAAAAAAAATAAGAAGTCGTCGAAAATGTTAGGCAAGAGACACAATGTTAAGACACTTCCGCCAGGAAAAGTGAAGTGATGATCAGCACTGCCGACTTCCGGTGGGCGCCGGTTGGTCAAAAAGTGCACGCCAAAAGAAAAGGGGTTTACTGTTCAGAACGGGCAAAGAAAAAATGATATAACGGCCTTGCTCGCGGAAGTGACGTCACAAACCCAAATCGTTCAAAGAGGAATCGTAGCGGGCGATTTTAAACAAAGCGCCAACCGCATGAGCCGACATTTTGTAAAGAACGCCAATTAGAAACTGAAAGATCTTCACGACCAAATGAGCCCAAAAACCAACCATTATTATTAATAACGTATTGTTAACAAATATTGTTAACAATAAGTATTGTTGGGGTCTCGTGCTCATGTCAATCGTGGCATGTCAAAGATCCAGGTTTTTCGCTAGAATTTCTCCAGCTAAATTGTCTCTCTCATCGTCGTGGCAAAGATAACCCAATTTGAGTTCGTGCTTCCTAAAAATAACGACAACAATAACACAAGCGCCATTCACAGTACGCCAGGAAAGTCTAAAAGAGGCGACGAGTGGAATGATCAACAAACGAAAATAAAAAAAAACTAGCTGTACCCCTGGCGTAACATACGCCGGTCTAGCCAGTTCCCGCATACCTGAGCGAAATACTGTAGTGGGTAGTATGGAATGAAAAGGGTGCCAACTGCCCCCTGCTTCCTCCTCCGAACTCCCCTGCGGTCTGATTCCCCCCCCCCCCCCCAACCCCTTTCCCGTCCCGCACCGCCTTCCCCGTCCCCGACCCGGATTCCCCTATTGAGTGGTCTGAATACCCCCATCCCTGCTCCCCCTCCATTTTAACCCCTGCTGATTTGTTTTGTTATGGAAGTAAATGTCTTTTTTTCGTTGTTTTATTATGATTTTGTTGTTGTTATTTTGATAACAACGGCTAGCGGTCGTAAACAGACAACTTTTTTTTAAAAATTCCGTTGTGTGCAAATCCACCAGTTGCAACTTTGAGCATTCTAATTTAGCAGAATGGTGTCTGGCTTCACATCACGACACGACCATTCACCTTGACTCAAACCGCCCAGAACGCGTAGTGAACCACCTTCTCCAGTGTCGTCAATCTTCGTTTCGTAAAGCACCCTATACTTCTGGGTTCGCGTCACAGTCGGGGGCAGTTGTCTTTTCGTAATTTTTCAGATTTGTGTATATAAGATTTCTGTATTTCAATAGGCGAGTCTTTAATACAGCCTGACTTTACGCTTCTTTCAACGCAAAAATACAATTTGTACATTTTAGCATTTCGCCCTCTTAAACCTGTCATCTTTAAGCAATTGCGTCTTCGGCTCTAACATCAACAAAAGTTGGAGGAAATCTAATTGGTGGTTTCTCCTTTTAACCTCTTTAAACATCCTCCGTTTGTAATCTAATTACTTTCTTTCCGCTTTTAATCTGGTTCTTCCTTTCGCGTGCCCCTAAGGACCCCGTCCTTAACTCTGGCAATGGATTTAATAATCCACCAGGACTCAGCCAATTAAGGATCAAGCATTAAAAGAGCATCATACGCGTTTCGAACGAAGGCGTGCGACGAATAAAATAAACGTACAGAAGACTGTTGTGTATCGATTCTTTGAAATCAGGCATCATTCCTACAAACAGGCGGTTGGAGGCAGAGGGAAACTGCATTCAATCTATATTATAAACATAACTCGTGTTAAACAGAATTTAGGACTGAACAAAAACGGCTTTGCCGTCTAGAAAAAAAGCATTAGAGCTCGTATCCCCATACAGCTATGAAGGTTCACGACGGCTGTGAATTTAGGACTGAGCAAAACAAGGCTTTGCCGTTTAGGGAAAAAAAGCGTTAGAGCTCGTATCCCCATGCTCACAGTCGTGAAGGTACACAAATAAAAACGGATTAGAGATCACTCGACCGCAACGAACGATAATTTGAACTCCATTTCCAGGGAACAAGGCCTGTTTTTTGCTCAATGGTTACATTTTGAAAGTGAATGCAGTTTGCCCGGCGTAACATACGACGGTTTAGTAGGAAGAAATATTTTCACACTGCTCCGTTTTTGGTAGTTGCAGTCGCATTTCTTTTTGTGTGTTGGGGCCCAGATTTTGCAGCGAAGACTTTTCTGTCAACAATAGATGGAATATTTCATTTGTTACTGATTGTTACTACGTAATCGACGTTACCCTTCACACTGCCGACAGCCTGCCCTTTTTCATTGCTGCCGTGCAAAGAATGAACAGGCTCGTACCTTTCCATTGCTACCGTGCAAAGAATCCTCGCCCTAGTGCTTTAATTCTGCTTTTGGATTGGTCGTTATAATGATTTCCTATATGTGGTATTCACATCACGATAGGCTGTCGTTTGGCGCAAGCCAAAGGTGTAAAGAACAGGGGTAGTGTTGGTTCAAACTGCTTGAAGTTAATATTTTTGCTGCCAGAATGCCTAATATAAAGGTCAGTTTGATCCCGGCCACACGATCCATTCACCCACGGAGGCGCACAGCAAGCTTATTCTCAGCTGGCTTTGCATCGGTGTGTTGGTGTTGGGCGTTCTCGTTAAATGTTGCTCCAGACCCGCACACTCACCACATGCCCGCACGAGGATTGCTGATGCTGATCGCTTTGGCGCCGAAGTGCTTTTAACATATTTGCCTTAAGCAAAGTAAGTAAGAGTGCAGTCTGCGTTGATATAACACATTTAAACAGGATCTGCCTTTGTAGCTGCTTCATGGCTGTGCGTTAGTGTTGTCTAGTGTCTACGCGAGATGTCACCACGTGTCACGTCGTTTTGATTGGTTGTCACAATGACTTTTTACTCTGTTTGTTGACCCTCGTTTATGGTTCAGCGCAGGCGAAATTTGTGGATAGATATTTAAGCGTTGCAGTCGAAATCTTCTTTTTTTTTAAATCCTTTGTTGAGCCCTTGTATTTATTTGTTTTCCTTCTCTACTACCTATGTCGGCAAGCATTCTCGGTCAAATGGAGCCCTAGTCACTGATGTAACCTTCATGACGAATTCAGTGACACGTCTTCACCAGTGAAGGAGTGGGCGAATTGGTAAAGGCGTTAAGGCCGTGTCACACCAGATCGTTTTGTTCGGCAAGTCCGTCGTTCGATGCGTCAAATGTAGCCTGCGGGCACGAGCAGAGCCCCCGTTGTGTTCCACCTCCTTTCGAAAAACGTAATTTCATCCGTTTTACCGGTAAACGTCTTGTCCATCAACCAGTCAAAACTTAGAGATCCAAGCTTGTTTCTCTCTGTGCTTGATGCAAAGATGGCGGCTATACACACGGCCGATTGAAAACTACCGAGGTTGAGAAGAAGAATTCTGAAAAAAAGTTTACATAGCCAGGAGCAACACAAACATTTTCTCAAGTTGCTTAGCAGCACAACCGACTTCATTTCCGGCACAACTAAGTTTTCCATTCGGACGACCCTGTTCCTTTTACCAGGAAGTGGGGAATAAAGGGGTATGCGAGACAAGTGTTCGAGACAAGTGTTCGAGAACGGACAGGTGTGGAAGAGGGCCCAGTTTCGCAGCGTTGCTTTTGGCAGAGATGAAGATGGATGACGGCCAATAAATGATGTTCTGGTGTGGCATCGCCTTTGTGTCAGTGATCTGGGGACAATTCGAATCCGGAACACCCCACTCCAACTAAAAGTGACTTGGCGAGCGGACAAGGTGTAGGAGAGTTGGGTTTTGCAATGTTACTTTTCCCAGAGATGCAGATGGATGGCGGACATGATGTTCTGGTGTGGTATCACCTTCATATCAGTAATCTGGGCACAGACTGGGTTGTCAGTTCGAATCTGGGGTACCCCACTTTGACCAATTGTAAGCGCATAAAGGCAGCCTGTTTGCTAGCGTATGATTTTCACTGTTTGTTTTTCCCGTTTTCTTTATCTGATTTACGGTAATTTGTGTATGTTTGTTTACTAAGATGATACGAGACAAGACGAGGAGCCAAATTGTTGAAATCAGGACAGGGTTAGGATTTGGTGGGCTGACGTCGAGACACTGCTCGCTTGGTTTTTACGACATGTAGATTTTAATTTTTTAGACATATTCCGCCATTTTGTCTAATCTTTTTCAAATACTTGCAAGTAAATGATATTATTTGATGCAGAGATAACAGCTTATCAACCAATTAACTCCGTATAGAATCCATTAATCTCGTAAAAAGTTGACACACTTTTGCTCAACATACAGTCTTGAATGCTATGTTGAATTTGCGCATGGTCTGTGCATTAAAGGTGGCAAACTGTCTCCAACAGGACGAGTTTCGCCGAGTTGGCTTGGTTGTTTGGGAAGGGAATGATTGAGATGCAGGCAGAACAGCCCCTAATGGAATCAGAAACCGGAAGTGGTGAGCGTTTTCCAAAATGACACCTTCAGTCAAAATTTCGAAAACGCCATACCTTCTTGGCGTGGGGGGGGGGGGCAAAATGTAAATTTTTTGCTATATTTTGACGTGAATATATCTTGAAAACCACTTTCTAAACAAATTTTTACACCATGGAGTAGTTTTCACGTTGCACATGTTCATGTTGTGAAGGGAATGGACAAACTGACTCGAAATTCCTTAGTAGTGCCAATAGGCATCCCTAGATTTGCTCTCGTTAATCCTGAATCTCAGTCCTAAAGTGGTTTAAAGAACACTTCTTTGAATGTTTTCAAGTACATAATTTAAGTCATGGCTCGTTTTCCACAAGATTGGGAACCTGTCGATGCAAGATGCTCTTTTCGCATTAGTCCAGAAGAAATCATATACACTTAACCTGAAAAGCATAAGAAAAGCTTACTTTCTGCGATGAGGGGGGGGGGTCAGAATATTTTTGGACCATGGTGAGGGGGTCGGTTTTTTTTATCATGGTCTTGGCAGAAGAGTCATCGTAAATTTGGAGGTCACAATTTCAATTTCTCCTCTCCCACCTCAGACATAAATAATAAATGGTCCCTTAAATTCTTTGAGATGTACGTAAAATTCTTTTTGTTGATGCCGATTTTCTATTTTCTTCATATTCAATTGGGTTGGCTTTAAATTTTTAAGTTATGAGGAGGCAAGGACACGAAATTGCCGTAATCTATCACAATCCATCTCAGTCGTCTTAAGATGGCGTCTTGCAATACCGGAAACGGCCTCAGATGATGGAGGAGAGTAACTTCCGCCGCCGCCCACAGGTCATAAATACCCGCCTTCGGGTGTGTCGGGGCGGACAAAAGTCAAGATTTAAGAGGCAAGGGGTAATATTTTAAATTCGGAAGGATTTAAGACTCGAACTTTGTCGTTAGTGAGGTCGATGAGTCACAAACGTAATTCTTGAGCTGTGCATTTTTGTTGAGAAAGTACCAACTTTTCCATCTGTTTCGAATGGCCAACAAGACCATTTTGCATACAGCAGTAACATAATTTTTTTTTAAACGCTTCTATCTACAAAATCGACAATAAAAACAGTTAAATGATTCTGTACCATATCAAGAAAGACGTCGATATTTTTCTTGTTTTTATTAGCTCTTTTGGGTTCTGGCTAGAATACGCCGTTGTTGCAAACCTAACGGCAACGGCAACCTAACGACAGTTTACACAACTTTAGCCTTTTTCAGGTGGCAACAAGGGCGTCCTAACGTTGGAGGTTGGAGCACTTGGGGAACCTGCTCCCCCCCCCCCCCCGCCACCATTTTGTTGCTTATTTACCCCCTTCAAAAAATATGTAAACGAGAACGGCAAGCAACTGTCTAATGGCACAGAACATAAAAAATGGATATATCAAATTCTTTCCTGATATTGTGCACTAAGCCTCTACCCGAGTTGTGTACCAGCAAGACACAGTTTATGCAGCGGCAGTGCACATTATGGACACGCTCTGTGTAGCCAATAGTCGCTACAGTAATAAAAAAAAACCTTAGCATTGTTAAGAGATTTCATTTAAGAAGACATTAAAATGCAAGAAACGTGCATCAAATCTCGACGTTCTGACCACAAATAAGGATCATTCTTCAAGGTTCGACACCCTTTTGGCTTTTTGCTTGTAAATAAGAAATGTTTTAAATGATTTGGAGTCGAATCGTCGAGTTTTGATGCACGTTTCGTGCTTTTTAGTGGCTTCTTAAACTAATTAATATCACCAGTACCGACCCTATGTCTTTCCAACACAGAATTCGTGTGGATGCTGAGCTTCAACACGAATTCTGTACTGGCAAGACATAGGGCCCTGCACTGATGGTATTATTTAGTTTAAGAAACCACTAAAGTGCACGAAACGTGAATCAAAACTCTTGCGTGTTGAAAGTGCATGCAACGGTATTCAATTGGTTTTTTTTTTTGGTTTTTTGTTTGTTTTCGTATGGAGTTCTTCAAGAATGATTCTTGAATAAATAGCCTTATTTCCTTTTAGAAAATACACGTACTTGGCTGTGGTTATTTCATACAGAAAATTACACCGCTGTTGTGTATCTGGGACTTAGATATGTTTTGTTAGGAGGATAAGTTAACGTCATTCTGGGGCCGATGGTCATGCAGAAATGCTTTGTTTAGTGTGTTGCATTGTTTATTGCTAAGCAACCATGTATTATTATCTTGTGATGTTGCTTATTGCTAAACAACCGTTTCTTTAGTATCATATGTTGTTACTGTTGCTGTGACAACATGTTTACTATCTTGTGTTGTCCTAGCAACCGTTGAGAATTACCTTGAATAAATTACTTTGGGAGCCAACGGGTGGACATTTTCTATCTTGGAAGATTTGGTCCGTATGAATTGTTTATGCTAAGCCCGTATGTTACTATTGCAATTTAAGTCTCATTAGGGTTAAGATCACTTGAACTCTAAGCATTTTCACTTTAGCTTAGGCCTAACTTAGGCCTCGTTAGTCCTAAGGAATTCTTAATGACGTTGCCACCAAAGGCTAGCCTATCGCTAAGTTATTGTTCCTGATTCCCGCAACCTCTTATTTCAGTCTAAACTCTGCCGTTCTTGGTCTGTTTTCGACAGCACCGTTCACGGACTGGATGACAGACCAAACCACGCAGTTTTCAATATTTGTTCTTTAATACTTTTACCATGTGATTTAGTAAATAATTTTTTTTTTGTTAATGCTGCAGGCGCCTCATGGCCGACGGTGGAAGCCAGCTGGCAGAAAATCTTCGAATTACCACCCTTTCTTAAGCCTTCTCGTATAACTAGAGCACAGCGTGAGAACGATGTGTATCTCAAAGTAGATGGTCAAGTGGCTTCTTTGGACTTCAGACTCATGAATGCCGACACTTTTAAGAGTGGCCGGAATGTAAATATTTGGATGAATGGCAGCCCATTACCGATTAGGGTAATTTTTTTAACGTTTATACGCCCGTTCGTTGTTGTTTCTGGGTAACGGACGCCATCTTTGACGGCAATCGCTAAAACGATGGTAGTCTGAACGACGAGGTGAATCTAGCGGGAAAAAATCAAGGAGTGCGTGGAACAACGGTGTGGGGAGGAAAATATCTAATTACAACAAATTCGGGGGAAACTAGAACCGTAGGAACAAACCCCCAAAAAAGAAAAAAATATTGTGTGGACTTTTTGCCTGAGGACTTTTTCCCCCGAGGATTTGGACACCTCCAACTTCGCAGAATCCTTTTACGCAGAATCCAATTTCGCCAGAAAAAAATGTCCATTTTTGCAGAAATAAATTTTGAGGTCAGCAATCTGCGAAAATGGATTCTGCGAAAAAAGAATTCCAAACTCGCAGAAATTATGTCCATTTTTGCAAAATCAAACTTGCAGAAGAAAAATATGACCTGCTACCCCAAAATGAGCAGCATTGGACACGACCCAGCTTAGAAGGGAAAAAATCTGACTTCCTGTGTTGCCAGTCTAGCGTCGATGAAAAATCCAGAAAATTCCTTCATTTAAAGGGATATACCTCCCAGCGCCATTTTTCTCGATCCTCCACATCAAGTACGGCCCCAAAGGTCTATTTACTTACCGTTAGTCTATCCCTTGCTAAAAATCCTTTTTAAAATGTGGCGTCTAGGAGATTTTTTGTTGAATATAATGGAACTTTATTTACTAACGATCCGTCACTAAATGAAGCATTGCGCGCGTACAATAATCATGACGTTTCATCTCTGTGTGTACATCTACTAATTTTCTAATAATTACCATGAGATCTAAAATCTAATAGACTAATGCGGTAAAAATTAAAATTAATTATTCCAATAGATCGCCGAAGCAAAATTATAAGACACTAGCCTAGAAAATTATAAATTGTGATTTTAAAATCACGAGAATCATTCCGGTTTGTGACGACACAATCGTTGACTTGATTCTGTCTCGTGTACTATTCACAAAGCCAACCGAGACAGCAGCTATGCGAGGAACGCAGCTACCACCCCAGCCGACCTTGGCACTGTAATTGCTCGGATGATGATCGGCGCGTAGCTGTAATTTGGCAAGCGGAATGTTATAAGGCAGGCTGGGTGTCCCTTTAAAATGGGTAGTGGCAGAGCCAGTGGTTTTTCTTGCTCAACTAATATGAAACACTGAATGAGGGCAAGCGCTTGATCGCTATTATACATACACCGAGATTTCTGTGATCCTAAAGCGTATGACGTAAGCAATCGAGAAATGGGAGCCCCGTTCAAACAGGAACTCCTCACTTTCCTAACAACTGATCCCATCATTCATGTAGGTTTATAATTTTTCTTGCGCAAATAACGAAAGGTACATAAAAAAAGCAGGGTCATGTCCAATACAGCTTATCAAGGGTAGCAGGTCATATTTTTCTTCAACAAATTTGATTCTGTAAAATTGGATCAGTCTGCTGATCTTAGGCAGTTTTTTTTATTATTATTTTAAAATAATTTCTTTTAGCCTTAAGTCAGCCGAAGCAATTAAACGCTTGTATGGCTGAACCGGCTCAATTTTAAACATTACCAGACTTTTTAGAAGAAGAAATATCTGATAATAAATGGAGGAGCCAACCCGGGGATTTGAACCGGAAAACCTCCAATCATCGTAGGGGCCGAAATATTGCCCAGAAATGGCCAGAATAGTTCCCACAGCTGCTGAAGGAGCAAGACAGCCTCTCACGCTAGCCTGACCGGCAGTCCTAGAAAGGACTTTCCCTGTGGAAAGCGGTTCGACCAGTCCGCTAACCTCCAGCAACCAGGCTGAGCTCTCTCATCGCTCAGCCACGATGACCACACTGTCTCCAGTAGAGGACGTTTTTGTTTGCAAAATTTTGATGGTTTTCAACTGACCCGCTAGTAACAAAACAGTAGGTTGTGATGTTGCGTCATACTGGAAGCGACAAACCGAACATGTAAGAAATCAACGAAATCTCACTGCAGTCTTCACAATAACAGATGGGGGGAGGGGGTGCTGGGGCGGGAGAAGGAGAGGAGTAATAAATATATGCGTCTCCCTCGGCGTGGAATTATCTTTACGAGCCAATCAGGCATCTGTATGCAAATGAGGCGTGCGTTATGACGAAGATAAATGCTCTGCCCCCAACTCTCCTGCCCACTCCCCATTCCCCAATGAAATGGCGGGTAACCAATTAATTAAACACTCAATTATTCTCTCAGGAGACGTTGCGGGGAAATAGAGGACGCGGCCTGGAGTTTCTGGGGGAGTTTGGGGGGAAGTTGAGGAGGGACAGTGACTTGTTTGATATTGTTTTTTTCCGCTTCTAATAGGCCTACGGAGGTGTTCAAAGCTTAAAAGTCGAAAATTTCATTCAGGTTCCCTGCACGTCATCGCCAACATTTGTATACCATTGCAAACACATGTTCAAAGTCAACTGCAACGCTTTGAATTAGTCTACTCGATTGCAAAACAATGTTGAAAATTCAGCATGCTAAACGCGCTTTCTTTAATACAAATATTTGTTCATAGTACAAAAATTAAGGGTAACATTTCGCCAAGAACCCTGGGTTCACCGCACAAAGTCCACCAAATCAATAACGCTTTTTATTAGCAGTACAAATCGAACCAGCCATGGAACCCCCATGAAATACCCCCCAAGGCCCCCCTGTGCCTTCTCCCTGCCACTTGACGAACAAATTCTTGCAGATCAGTTCTTTGTACAAGTTCTTTGCAGTACACAAATTCTTTGCAGTACAAATCGAACCAGCAATTCAAACCCCATGAAACACCCCCAAGGGCCTCCTAGTCCTCCCCTCCGTGATGCTTAACCAACAAATTCTTGCCGACCGAGCTGAAAGCATGACATTTCGTACACAAATCATTGTTAGTAGTTCAATCGAACCAGCCATGGAATCCCCATGAAATACCCCCCCCCCCCCCCGGTCTTCACACCCTCTTTGCCCCCTCTATGGCACTTTAATAAATTCTTGCCGATCGACGAAAAGAAGGAAATTTGATACATAATACACAAGTCATTCTTATAGCAGCACAAATCGAACCAGCCATGGAACCACCTACAGGCTTCATATTTCAATCCGCTCCGCCTGAAATAGGCCGAAAGCCTGTTTCCTAGTATGTTTAGCCGAAAAGAGCACGGCAGGGAATTTGGGGGGAAATGATTCGGCGAAACGGGAATTCCCCTTTCGCCGAAAATTAGGCACCGATTAAAATTCGGAAGAAAAGGATTCAGCGAAACGGGTATGGACCAGTGTGGGTCGCTGACTTGATGCTGGGTACCAAAAGGGGTAAATAAGGAAAGAAGACCTACGATAACAACAGCAGATTCCTCTACATCCGGTGTCGATTAATTACCCTAAAGTGACTAAGTCATTAGCAAGGACTCATCTTTCACACCAACACACATTCTCTACGGGACAAAAACAGGGCTAAAAAAATCGAGATATGAATGTCTTTCTGTGCGCCGACAACAAAAAATTTGACGAGAGATCGGGTTACTTTACTCAGGGATAGTATCATTAATAATGTCTGTAAGGCTACTACTACATGTATTAGGAGGGGGTAGGGGGAGGGGAAGATAAACTTACGCAGATAGTTAGTCATACTTGTAGCTTTGAGATCATAGACCGACAAAGCCCAATCCCCCCCCCCTTCTCCAAGAAGGAGAAGGGTTTCCCTTCCTGCGCCGAAGTGCTTTGGTCACAAAAATATAATATATACAATTTATTGCGACACTAAGGACAAAGGATAAAGAAGGGGTGTTCAGTTTTGCCATAATTCTGCGAATTTCGCCGTAATTACTGACACCAAACATATTGACTCTTGAAATCTTGACTCTCTTGAAATTAGAAGGTTAAGACTGGCATTAATATAACCTTTTCTTCCAAAATAGGGACGGTGAATACACCAAGGGGCACCGACTTAAGCGAGATTGTTGTAAGGTCTTCTTCTCAATTCGGGTTCTCCCTACTTACGCTTTGCCTACTTGCATAAAAATAAAACAGTAGGCCTATCAATCGAAACAAATCGGGTAATCCCTTTGTCATAAAGAATTATAAAATATCATTAAAAAATATTACGTATTTGGTCAGATTAACACCCTTCAGTCTAGCTTTAAAGGTTGCTAATGTAAGGCCTGGGCAACATCCACAGGGAATGCATTTCACGGGCAACAACCCAAATTGAGAAGAAGACCTTACAACAATCTCGCTTAGTTTGTTTAACCATAAGTTTAAATCGGTGACCCCTGATGTATTCTCCTTCCCCTTTTTGGAAGAAAAGGTTACTATTAATGTTTGGTTAAGTCCGTGCAAAATTGAGTATGTTACGTTTAGGTCCAGTTTTAGCCTTCTAATTTCAAGAGTGTCAAGATTACTGACACAGAGTCAACATGTGTGGTGTCAGTAATTAATGAGAAATTCGCAGAATCATTATGGGAAAACTGAACATTCGTGATAAAAGGCTTTTTCAGCAAACTTCGCTTCCATATATGTCAATTATTAGCAGGTGTTTGACCAGTTTTACATTTTTTTCACATTTGTATCTGTTTTGTATCTGTTTGCATTTGTGCAAGATACGCAGGGATGGAATCGGTAGAGGAGTGAGTCACTAATACCGATCTAGAATGGCGGTTAAAAAGAACACGAAAATCAGACGGGGCCCAGGAAAACGATGATTTTCAATTTTCTTATTTTTTCCATATCATGTGCCTCGCTCGCGCTACCGCACACGCTGCGGCTAAACATATAAATTCAGAACCCCCCGTAACCAAACACTTGTCCGGCCAACCGAAATCTGACCGGCCAAAACCGTGATCCGAGCCACGCCTGTGATCTGTGCAGACGCTTCGAATCCGGATGTGTCTGTAAAAAACAACTTTTAGCGGGCAACCTCCTTTCTCTTCCAGCGTATTGGTGTCGCCATTCAACCGGGAAATGCTGATTCCAGTTTGAGCACCATCTTTACTGAACGCTTTCTTTTTTTCTATTTGCTTTGTGTCCCAGTCTTTTTGCGATGCTTTTTATGAAGTTGCTGAAAAATACTTACAACGCTTTTAGTTGTTTAGATTTTCTTTGTTTCGTTGTAGCATGCTTATTTTATTTTTACTGTTTGTTATTTTTTTCTACAATCCATCTTAACTTTGCATTTGTTAATAAAAATAGTAATAATTGCATTTGCTAATAATAGTAACTTTGCAGTCTCTTTTAAAAATAGTAATCAAAACACTAATAGTAATACAATTAGTAATAAAAATAGCTGATAAAAATGGGTAACTTTGCATTTGCTAATAATGATGGTAATAATTTTATTATTACGATTATTATTATTATTTTTCTACGATGCACCCAAACTTTGTATTTGGGTTGCATAAGTTGACATTTGTAATTTTTGTGCTTTTTTGGTTTCTTTTTATTATGGTAGCGAACACGCTAAACACATACGAAGCACATACGAAATTTTGTACCGTATGCCTAATTCAATAAACAAATATTCAATTCATTTCATTTCAATTCAAACATTTGTTGTATTCATTTCGATTTTTCCATAAATAATGTTAAGTTGGTTTGCCGAATAAAATTATTATTTGCCTGTCGTAGCTTGTATAGTTTCATCGGCACCCCTCATATCATCCGAAAGGCGCCCCTTCTCACGTACCGTATTCACAATGACAAAGGATTAATGCGGGGGTGATGGATTTGCGTCAGCTGGGTGAGGGGGGAAGAAGTGGTAACCGGATTGGCGCTGTTCCTGACGCCAGCTTAGTACAGTCACGGATAGGATAAGGTATAAGTCCGTGGTGTCCAGACTGTGATGGACAGACAGGTTGGGGGAGGATAGTATATGACTCACCGTGGCTTGCTTAGTGGACAATGGTCAGTGACAAGGGTGGAGAGATGCCCCATCTTGGGGTCGAATATCCACAACTTGTGTTGTCAGTTCCCTCGCCTTTACCATATAAAAATATAAAATATAAATATAAACATAAGGCCTCATTCAGTTAGTTACAGAATCTGGTAAAGACATAAGTTTACTTTTGAAGGGGCATACCTCCCAAACAAGATTCCTATCAGTATTTCTTGATCCTCCTATCATTAATCCATCCCTTGCTAAAAATCCTTTTTTAAAGATGGCGTCTACGAGTTTTCTATTGCATATTGGAGAGTATATTTCGAGCATCTCACACGCGTATTTACAGTTTTGTGTGTTTAGCCATTTGATATACTTCCGTACGTGAAGTGTCTTTGTTTCCAGGTTATGATGACGTAATTTGGCGCTCATGCTATCACGCGGCCCTCATTGCGTTTCTTGATGTTCCTTATCTAACCTGTGCAACGAAGGATAAGAAAGCGGAAGTGGAACCGGAAGGATAAGCGAGCGGAAGTGATGTTGTAGTATAACTGTGCTAAATCTGGTGAAACGGTACGGGCGCAACGTGCATGGACTGATAATTTTATTGAGTTTTTTTTTTAATTTATTGAGTCCATAGATTCATTGGGTATGAAATTAGTTGGATCTGTTTGTGCCAGTAGTTTTATGCATTTTAAACACTAACAATAACGTTTGCTGTTTAACCTGAAGCATTGTTTTCTCTGTTAAAGCATTGTCGCTTCATTGTTTAGTTTACATTGTTGTCATAGTAGTCCGGTATTAAATCAATCAATCAATCTTTTGTAGGTTGTTAAGGGTCAGACTTCGGGCCAGGGCCCCATAATAAATCACTAAGGGCTCATTAACGGCTCTTCGCATCATTGTAGTTTCGTTTTAGGGTACATGGCTTCGGGCCAAGACCCTGTAATAAATAAATTATCCGGCATCTCTGCGGCTTCGGGCCATGGCTCAGAATAAATACAATTACGCCATTACACCTCTCCGCTTATCCCGGGTTTCTGCTTGGATTTTTCCAGCTAAATTGTCCCTTTCATCGTCGTACAGCAGATAACCCAGTTTGGGTTTGTGCTCCCTGAAAACAACAACAACAACAACTACAAGTAAGGGTTTTTTAAATGCTAGTTGGTCCCACAATGCTGGAGCAAGAGGGGTGGGGGGCGGGCGAAGGGAGCGGCCGCCCCGGGCACCGAAAGGGGAAAGGGCACCGAAAATGCCGGTCTAGTACGAACCCATGTTGTTACACTGCCCTGTATGTTGTTGCATTGCCAAAAGGCAGAGGAAGATGAGATATTCAGTAAGGCTGGACCGATCAGGTTTTTTCCACCCGAGCCGATCCCGAACCAATCATTAAACAAATATACCAAATCCCAATAACCGATCCCAGTTCCCAATTAACCAAAAAACTGTGATACTGAAGTGTGTCTTTACAAGAAAATTACTTTTGAAATAGTTGATAGATGCACATAATTATTTTTTAAATGTTGGGTTAAAATAATGTTGCAAATGCTAAAATCATTTTAAAACAAACAAAAAAAAAAAACAGCAAAATTTAACATTTTGCCTTGGGGTTTGGACCATTGAAAAGCAGCTAAAAGAACCTTTAAGTATTCAAACGTCGAATTCGGTCGACGAGAAGTAAAAATGTCTTCGAATTGTTTATCGAATATCGGTAAAGATCAGGATCGGCAATCGGAATAGGCCCAGTCTTAATATTCAGCATTAAAGTCTGAACTTGTAAGAACACACTAACCCTACATACAAATAAAAGACATCTTCCCTGACTGGGACCAGAAACCAGGAGCAGGGGCGGATCCAGAATTCAGTTAAAGGGGGGGGGGGGGTGCTCTACCTAACATTTCCTAAGAAAATGTGTTTTGTGGCCTTATGTGAAAAAGGACTTACCTGCCCGACTCAGTTTTAATAATGAAACTCCATTTCTTGTAAACCTACATTTTTCATAGCTATGAAAAACTTAGTCTTTACATACAGTGGAATCGTCTTCATACCTCATACAAAAAAAATTCAAAAACTTTTAATCTTGAACACGCGTCAGCAAATTCCCCAGTGACACATAACTCGCTTCAAATTACCACCCACCTGCAATAAAGAACATTGTTACCAATTTGCTAATTGTTGCAGCTGCTTGTAAGTGTTAAATACCATATAAACTGACTATTAGATTGGTGGCAGATCCTCAATAACGGCACTTAATTAGTCAGTATGAAGTTGATCGTAATTATCTGTTAGGTTCCCTCGCAGGCGTAGTGACTGCAGCTGCTTCTGAACGACACGTAATCTGCAGATCAACTCAATGGACGATCAGGTATATAAGACTGTCGAACGTTTGCCTGTCAGCGGAGTTCTTGGACTGCTCAAGGACAAAAGTAAGTAAACTGTTTTTATCTTATTTACAATAGTAACACTCTGCATTTGTAGTTTTGCGTAAGATACGAGCGATGTTTTTTACTTTTTTGCCTCAATATGGCGCCTTCAATTTCAAACACGATTGTGTGCTTTCATTCCCCTGTAATCCCTTTTCATTCCTTTGACAACCCATGGTTGTCGTGACAATACTAGCCGGATCATAAGTGAATAATTACCGAGGGGTTTCGCCATAGCAAGAAATCTCGTACACCCAACATTTAGATTTAAAATCTGTGGCAAATCTTCTTAATCTGTAAACCTTGTGTAAATCATTCAAATCTTGTAAATCTAATACAAGATGTAAATCTAATACAAATCTTATAAATCGTGTACAAATCTTGTAAATCTAGTAGAAATCTTGTAAATCACGTAAATCTGGCGTAAATCATTCAAATCTTACTTAAATCTTTTGTAAATCTTTAAATCCCAGCAAATCTTCATGTAAATCTTTAAATCCCAGCAAATCTTCATGTAAATCTTTAGATCTGCAATCTATAAAATTGTAAAACTTTATGAAAATTATTACCTATTAATTTGGACCAGGATAAATTTGGACATGCGTTTTGGAATATAAGCCGAGTAGCGAGCGCTTCACGGTAAATGACAAAACACTTTCTATATAATTTACAGCTAACTTTATCCATCAGCATGAAATTGTTCACGGGTTCGACTCTCATCGTTTGGTGGAATTTAGTATTTGCTGCGACTTCCACAGAAGTAAATACTGAACTAGAAGGCCTGGTTTCGAAACTTGTGCACTCTAGAGAGGACAGAATACTACGTGATGATAATCTGGCGAATACAGAGGAAAGTAAGTAAAGTTGTTTTTTTATCCTTTTTAAAATTTCTTTAATCCTTACGACATGAAGGAATATAATTCTCGTTCAGATATCTCCCCCTAATTTTGAACCCTACTATTTTTTTTTTCAAATTAATTTCTTTGCGCCTTAAGTTAACCGTAGCAATTGAATGCTTGTGTGGTTGAACCTGCTCAATTTTGAACATTTCCAGCCTTTTTTGAGAGAAGACATATCTGGTAAAGGGAGGGGCAGACCCGAGGATTTGAACCGGGAAACTTCCGATCATCGTAGGGGCCGAAAGATTGTTCAGAATACGTTCCCATAGCCGCTGAAAGAGCATGGTGGCCTCTCACGCTAACCTGGCCGGCAGTCCCGGCGGGGACTTTGCCGAGATCCCTTTCCAGGGGTTCGACCAGATCCGCAAACGTCCAGCAACCAGGCTGAGCTCTCTCACCGCTCAGCCACCATGACAAGCGCTAACGCAGAAAGACATGTAAGAGAAAGAACAAACGTGGGCATTAGAACCGGGAAACTCCGAACTAGCCGAGACTTTGACAGTTTCCCCTTGCCACTAACTGATCAGGGTAGATTTTTCAGGCAGGTAGACTTAGCTCTGTCATTGCTCACTCATACGCCATGACCACAACAAAGCAAAATAACGATACGCACATAAATAAAGCAGGCTACACGTTCGCCGGCATCGACCAGCACTGCACGTTGCCTGAACACGGTGAGAAGCGGTAGCCTACATTTGCATAAAAAAAAAATAATAATAATAGTCGAATTAACGTTCTTGCAGGGTTCGTAACGCCTTAAATTTGAAGACCGAAAATACAAGCTTGTAAAACCTTGAAAACTGGGATTTCTATTATCTGAGCCTTAAAAACGGCCTTGAATTTGTGAGTGTTAATTTAGTTATAATATTAAATAAATGAATGGAAATAGTTCGTCAGCCGAAGCCATGGCTTTTGAGAACTGTGTTTCACTCTGACTGGACTGGAGACAGAAAAATGAGAAAGGTACCATGCAGTGCAATCAATTTTTGCCAGAAAGGGGCAGCTGACCAAGTGCTGCTCCACTTGGTGTTAGTAATAGTATTCTTCCTTCGTCCTTGTCCATTGGTGGGGGACATATTGTTCGTTACTGTTTACGACGATGGTTTAGCTTCCTACTCCAAACTAAGATCACACTGGTGCTAACAATAAAAGCTGGTGAAATATTGGAATTAAGGTAATTTTGAGAATCTACTGTGCAAAGAGTCTCGAAATTGGTTTTCGTCTGAAATGTGCGAACCCTGTCCTGGTCAACGTTAAAGTTAACTCGGGGATAGAGAGGGACAATTTTGGCTAGGAAATACCCGCGATCTTTAACAAGCCACAATCGACAGGACCACGAGTGCATTTCCAGAGCCCGTCTATTCACAAATGCACAGGGGTGGGACAAGTCCAGGATTGAACCCGGGATCGTCGGCATCTGCATGTTACTCTTACAGAGGACATCGAAACAGCCTATAATAATTAAAGGCGTTAGCTCACCTTTTTTATAGTGTTATCCATATTCTAAACACAGCATCCAACATTTCAGATTCTTCGTCATCCAATAGGCTGATGTGGGTCACGTGATCTCGTTTTAGTTATGAAAATCGCGGCGCTGCTGCGAATAGTGTTGTTCCATTTTATATTTACTGCTGTATTGCTCGAAGATTCTGCGGTGCTGCATCTAGGAGCTGAAGAGGTGAAAAGGAGAAACTAACGGCGAGAAAGCGGGAGAAATTAACAATAACGAAATTATATTTTCAGCTGTTTACCAACCTCCAGTGGTGATAACCTGAGAACTTCCATGAGATCGATAATTTGTGTGTTTTGCCATGAAATTTCCTCCCAGATTTAAATTCCCCATTCCGAAAGTCGATGGAAATTTGCTGAAAAGGAGTAATTGAGTGCAAAAACGCACAAATTATAGATTTCATAAAAACACGAGTGGCATGTTCGGTGTGTGAATTTTTGTTTCCTTTCTGCAAAACGATTCTCCGCAGTAATTTCGGTTCACGGTTTCGATTTCCATTTCGATTTCGATTTCGGTTTACGATTTCAATTTTCGATTTACGATTTCAATTTTCGATTTACGAAGTAATTTCGGTTTACGATGTTTAGTTTTGCGATGTATACGATGTTTTCCTCTATTTGGCATAGCGATGCCAGCCTCTATCGCATTTTATCATCCTACCTTTAATTTCGTTTGCTTCAGCGTTAGTATTTGTATTAAGCAGGCCTAAACCTCAATTTTATGCCGTTTATAAATGAAGTGAAACGTAAAAGCTCTCAATCCTAACGAGAAACAGCTTCGTGTTTCCGGAAAAGGCCGATGATTCCCGAAGATGACGTCATTGCCCTCATGTAGAGATAACGAGAATGAAAGCAGATCGCTTCCTCTAAGTGAGATATATTCACAGATCGAGCGTAGCTGTCGTTTTTCGAAAAGAAAACAAAAATTCTCCTGTAACAGCTTAAAACTTGCCAGAAAATGAAAACTTCAAAAGGAAATATTGTACAAAATGTCACTTGCAGAAAATAGCAGTATGTTAGTCGCCTACTTATAGCAAGAATTATTAGCCTATGTATAGATTTTGGGGCATGTGAAAGATCATATGGTTATTATGAGAATAATTATTTTCCCTATTCGAATCAGAAAGAAAATTTCATGCTACGGCTCCACAGCTTCTTCAGTTCATAAGTTTAATCCCTATTTAAAACCAATAACACCTCGTTTAAAATTTCTTCCGCTTGAGTTATTCGGGAAATTTATTCATTTCCCTGCCTCGCAATTTTATTACCATGGTTATCGAGGGGCAAAACTTATTTTTGACTAAAGTTGAAGCTTCGAGAAACTACGAGTAATCATAGGAATTTATGTAACTAATTTTGTAGTTTTTTTTTCTTTGGTCCACAGTGGGAATCGCGAATCGCGATAATCCCAATATTTACTGAAGTCCGAAATGGGAATTTCAATAATCTTTATTCGGTTGTAGTGCGTAGTGGTAATCTCGGTGAGATGGGCGATAGGTGACTGGTAACGGTGGTGTTTAATTTTTAAGGACCTTCAATTATAATTCCGTGCCTTCCGTTTGGCAAAGCGCTTCAGCAAATAGTTTTCTTGGCTCAATGCTGACGTCACCAGTACACGTTCGGCGCTCTACGAGCAAACGGGACGATCGTAGTAGGAAACAAGATGGCTGGCATTTTTATAAAAATAACTCGTTTGGGAATATTTGGGCGCTTGGTAAAAAAAACGCGCGCGCCAGTTGTTTCCCAGCACTGTATATAGACGATGTAGATTTATTTGGGCTGTTTGCAGTGAAGGGATTCAGGCTGGCAAACTAAGCAAACAATTAACAATTACGAAATATGTTTCAAAATGTGTGACTATGCACTCACTCGCTACACACGTCAGTCGGAAATCAAGAATTGCAACGCTATTTTCTGAAACTTCGTTTTATAAATTAGTGTTTCAGCGAGCACACAAAACTAATTATCGGTATGGCGTCTGTTAGTCTCAGTAGAGTCGACTGTTAGGCTGAAAAATTAGCCATTATCTCACGTCACTTCGATAGCGTCCACGTACAAGGGAGCGGCAATCTTGAAGCTAAGCCAAAAAAGCACCAATTTTTCTGCTTCGCGTTGCTTAGAAGCACTTTCTCAGCGCCCCCAAACGGGACAGTCTTGAGCGCTTCAGCAAACGAAGCGCTCACGCAAACGGGACAGTGATTTTGATAAGCGCTGAAGCGCTTTGCCAAACGGGACGCACGGATTAGCAGATGTAGTGACGTCACAGTGTTGCCATGCAAACGGAAAATCATAACAATGCTCTATAAAACCTGCCATATACTGAGGGCTGCCCTATAACTAAGATCGTAGGTTTGTTTGTTTGTTTGTCCGCGGTGGACGGGAGTCTCAATAATCTTTATTTTATTGAAGTCCGTAGGCTTGGGTGACTGGGCGGCGGCCGACTAGTTACAGTAGTGTTTCATTTCGACTCGTTCTCTGTACGGCAATTTAAGTTGGATAAGCCTGACAATTTTTTTGTAAACATTTGCTGTGCAGACTCCACATGATCAATGTCCTTAGCAAGATGGGGCGACTAAACAGGGGTTGAAAATGGGTCTGACGAAAGTGCAAAAGCGCAAAACAAGGTCTTACTATCTCCAGATTTAAAGCTGAATCACGATCACACACTGGAAATAAAAAATTTTTAAAATGAATTTCGTTATCCCACGTGATCACCCCATCTGTGCAGAATTTGTCTACGCAGCATCTGTTTTCTTTTGTTTGTTTGTCTTCTTTTGCCTTCGTTTGTTTGTTTTTAACGCCGGGTGTAAGTAACTTTTCCCTCAGAGAGTAATTTGTGAAAGGTATGTTCAGTCTTTACATTGAATTTTACTTTTTTTTCAATCTTTACAGGAGAAATCTTAAAGTTCGCCTCTTCAAGGGTGGGAGAACTTGGAGGCCTTTCACAATCCTCCATACAAGGCCTTTCCAGTCTTGCCCAAAACAGCAAAACATGGGACAACAAAACAGCCAATGAAATTGCTTGGGAAGTAGCTAATACTGTCGTTCCTATCATCGGAACCGCTCTTGCGCTGATACCTGGCGTAGGGCCTCTTGTTAGTGGCGTATTCTTAGGAGTTTGGGGGTTGGTATCTTCTCTATTTTCCCCGAAAAAGCCTGAAGCCGAAGAAAATGCAATGGAAAAGATGATTAACAAAATGGCCGACACACTAAGGAAAGAAATGGACCAGAAATTAGGTAATTTCATCAAAGTGGCCATTTACGGTGAGATTTCGAGAAATACATACATTTGCAACAAGTATGCTTTCGTCACTGGTTTATTCTCGAAAAATTTCAATACCAGCACCAAACTAGAACCCATTGATGCCATTCATGTTAAGATGTATATGAATGATTGTGATAACTTTCTTAAAGATACCGCGGAGGCATTCGCGTACGATGAATATGCGGATGTCCTCTGGGTACCAAGCGCCATAACTACTTTTGCAAGACTTGGATTTTTGGCGGAAACCATAAAAAATGCTCCGTTGATTGGACTGATGCAGAATGTAACTGTCGTGTATTTACAAGAGATAAAAACTGACATACAGAGGCACTTCGATTATCACCGTAAAGGAATGGACCTGACCCTGAAAAGAAACGAGACTACCAACTTGGAGAACGTCAGCACAGTCGTTAAGTCAGCCTGTAAAATTCAGGGTCAGTTTTTCTATTTAGACGCCGTATTATACCCTTACGGAATTCCAACTATAATCAATAACACTAAGCGAAATGCTGACATAAAATTGCCAGACTACTACAAGCCGGCCAATGACAGTGATAAGGAAAGGCATCTCCAGTTTATTTTTCAACACCAGGCTGGGCACTACTTAGATTTCATGAACTGCTTTCTTGGGGAAATGTATCAAAAAGCGCCCTTAAACGAATTTCGCTTTTCGTTCTATCCAATGAAGGCTAAAAACCGGTTTTCCTATGAATTCAGAGTGATGTACCTTGAATTCGAAGACTACTATAAAAAGGGCAAAGTAAAACCACGCATACCTGTTTTGGGCACTAGAGAAGATTACGAAGAGACAGGGCTGACTACTTTAAACATTATGTTTCTGTCCTCTGATGACGAAAGAACCCTCCAATCGGAAAAATTAATCGACGTTAGCGGTTTTTCATACTTTAATGAGTGTCCTTTTAAGGATGCTTTTGGTAGTTTTCCAAACGAGATAGAAAGTGTTGGCTACAAAGGGTGTGAAAATTTCAAAAACCTGTTTCCTGGAAGATTTAAAATGTATTCTGCCGGAATTTTCAATCACAAGAAAGAAAAGTTCCACGAAAAAGACCAAGCGGTACCTCGTTATACCATCGTAGGCATCTATGAACGAGGAGAAAGGCACTACACCTATCTGCTTGGTATGGAAATAATAATTCGTCCTCTAATACAAACATCAGGCTTGTCAAACAATTGATTGTCTAGCTTAGACCAGCAAAGAATTAAGACCAAAAGGGGGTTGTCATCGCTGGCTCACCTCATGGATACAGACTAGACATGTAATGAAAGGGGCGAAACTATACTTTGTTCCACATTATGTTTGCAGTAAACTGACTGTATGGCGCCACGTTTCCTTCCACTACGAGTGCAAAAAACACGTAATATCCCATTCGCAGACTCTAACTGTAACTGTGTACAGTCTACAAGTGTGATATCCACATTGTTTTTGCACTCCTAGTGCAAGGAAACGTGACATCATGCAGTCAGTTTCCTGCAAACATAATGTGGAACAGACAATAGAGCAGTGACATTTTCCGCCATATTGGCACTAGTATGGGTTTTGGAGGGCATAACTACAAGGTGTACTACATAGAAATGGAGGGAAAAAACAACGGAAGAGCGGATTTCTTAGGCTTTTAAAATAACGTTGTTTTCTCCAACAACAAAAATCGCGCGTATTAGGTCTAAGAAATCACTCTACACAGCATCGGCTTCAGTATGACGCCCTTCTGTTTCTCTCTGCAGTGCCCCTTGCGGCTAACCCATTAAGGCTCCAGCATAGAGTTATATACAATAATACTACGTCGTGTCACTGCTCTATAGTAAAACAATCCTATACCTGTATTGAGCGTTATTAAATTTTACGCGTGGGCTGTTACAATCACTAGCACTCTCGCTAAAGGTCTTTACTGATAACTTGTCTCGGGTTCGAAGTCAATATTTGTACCAGTACGTTGCCGGCCGGAGTGATCCGAGAAGCGTTTTAGCATCGAGGTAAAAGCCTCGGCCATTACCGGAAGTTTAGACTGGAATAGCAAAGACTGAAAAGCTTCTCAGATCGCTCTGGACATCGTTGTTGTACAAATAATGACTTCGAACGTGAGACAAGTTGCCAATAAAGACGTTCAGTGCGAGTTCCAGTGATTATAATAATGATTATTAAAAAAAAGTCTTGTTCTGCGATACCCCTTTCATTATATGTATAATACTCTGTATTCATGTGGCGTGCGAGCGACGACGAGCCCCTTTGATTAAGATGTGACCTATGCGAATCTTAATCGTTAACACCGTACGTTACGCCTGAAGGTTTGTAGAAGAATTGTCTGACTACGTGTTAAGATATCCTTGATTCCTGTCTTCCCTGAACGCAGTTTTTGTCTGCTACACAATAAAATAAATATAATGCATAATATACAAGTGTTCTGTGTTTATTTTCAGTTATCTGGGTTGTAAAACCCAGATAATCACCCCATGTAGTACACGCCCTCTCTGCAACACAGTTTTTTAATCCTCCTCAAAATTACACTTAAAAATATTTCGTTTAACATGCTCTCTTGCACATTACCTTAATAACATTTTGTTTGTCTATCCATCTGGTGTTTGACGTCCTACACAGTCTGACTTTGGGAGGATCATAAAATTCCATGCAATGAAAAAAATATTCCTTGAAGAACTCATCAAATCATCGACTGGTCCCCTGATATTTTCCATGGGCAACATTTTACGTTTTCGTGTTTCTTTCTCTTAAAAACGGTAAGGATGGGTTTACGTATAACGACAATTTTCTCGCTTAATAGCTTTTACTTTGTTAACACTGTCTGCTGGCTGCTTCTCGCCTTTACCGGAGCATGTGGCTTCCGAGTTGTTAATACGTAGTAGTAACCATGGCACCGATGCAGACGCAGATCCCCTACTCTTGCCTCGTAACACGAAGCACGATGCTTTCGATACGACATCGTCGATTTATGACAACAAGAAAACAATTTTTACTGCAGTACAACACGGTGGACTGATTTTTGAATGCCAGCGTTCGATGGTTTGTTTTCGATACGATAACCCCGAAATGATTTGGTGGAGTCCATCCCATGAATGCAAAGAAAAATGAAGAGTCTTGGGGTGAAGAAGGTAGCGGGACCAACGGATCGAAGGACGCGTTCTGCGATGCAGAGGGCAGCTAGGCCAGCGGACCAGGGGACGTGTCCAAGAGATGAGGATTATAACTTGTCCAGCGGATCAAGAAACGCGTACTAAGGATGAGAAGGCAACTGGTTCTGCGGACCAGCGGATCGGAGGTAGATGAGTAGCTCAAGACGGTCATGACGACGTGAGTGCCCTAGGAGAAATGATGACATCGGATGGCTGCGCCGAGTATATATAGCCGGCCCAATCCTGTGCATGCGCATTAGCACAAGCCCAGCCGGGAAGCCAACCTTTCAACTTCTAGGGGAATAAATTAACTTAAAGGAGGGAATCGCTATAAAAACAGGTAATGTAAATTTTCGTCGGCTATAAAAATTGAGTCTAATTTCATTTGAATCAGACTAAAGGGAGGGAGTACACACAGTTGCCCCCCCCCCCCCGATGAAAATAGTGTTTCCTTAGCAAGTAATAGAGCACTAATTATGTGAATGGAAGCACTAAAAAGCACTAATTATTGGGCCTAATTTCATTCGAATTCGATTAAGTGGATGGGGGAGGGCCTAACAACACGGACTTCTGAAACGTCGGTAAAGATTATAATCCAATTTTCTCAATGATGCTTTGTGCATTTGGCAACTACCTGAAAAGGGATTACAGGGAAATGTTTGAAATTAAAGACACCATTTTGGAACAATTATACACAAACCACTGCTCACATTTTACTCAAGACTATAATACACAGAGAATCTACATAATACGACTGTAGAAATCACGAACAGTGAGAGTGGTTCATGTTAAAGAAGCGCTGCTCACATTTTACTCAAGACTACGTAATAAGATCGTAGCAATCAAGAACAGTGAGAGTGGTACATTTTTAAGAAGCGTTAAGAAGCTGACACTCGCTGTAATAACCACTTTAAACTTGCAGTGTACGACGTTTATCGCTGCTACCTTGCTTGCTTACTTACCTCTTTTATGAGCCTAAGGAGGTCTACACACCATCTACTCACACTAACCTACTTAACTAAAACTTATCCTAACTTACTCTCCTAAACCAAAAGCCAGAACTGGCAAACTGGTCGGCAACAGCAGGACCTCAGTAATTATGGTTGTAGACTTGCTTAGTGTGAATCGTAGTTGCCAGTTGTTGCAGTTTGTGGAGTTTTCTGATACTTGGGAAATAGGGTAGCGTAATTTAAGATATTGTAGAGCGTGTGGAATAGCGTCCTTTAGGGTCTCATATAATAAATAAATAAATAAAACAATAATAAGACATATTTGGTGATTTACGTTCTGCCACTCCCAGGCAAAAAATGGAAAAGCCAAAATGAACATGAACGGGGAAGAATACAAAAAATTGATCATTAGAAAGGGGACTACTTAGAAAGTGGGGATCAACAAGGTTGGGGGGAAGAGAGACCTGAGTAACAGGGTGTGCTGATTGAGTGAGTGAAGTGAACGGTTGTAAAACTCTTGACTGACATCCTGAGTAATCACTACGCATAACCAGATGAAAAGGGTTTTCAAAGAAACTTACTTTGCCGCCGTATTGACATAGAAAAGTTAGACCTAACCGCACACCACACCAACGTTTAAAACGCTGCATCCAACACCGCCCGTGCATAGAACGGACTTAAGCAAGAAAATAACATTATTAGCCAGCGAGAAATTGTTTCATGAATCGATGATTGAGCATGATAATTTTTAAAACGGTGCATCCTGTGATTTGTGTCACAGGATGCGCTGATTGAGTGAGCGAAGCGAACAAAAATCAGCGTTTGTTAACCAGAGTGTGCAAAAATTTGATTAAAGAAACGTAATTCGGTGAAATATGGACATGATCGACCAAACCATACCAGTGTTGCAGACGGTGCCTCCAACATCACCTGCGTCCTCTAGTTACTAATAAAATAATCGAAAATAAAAAGGCAGAGGGTGAACAGACATTCAGCATTAAAGAATGGACTTTAAGAACACACTTGCCCCGAGATACAAAGAAAAGGACGTCACCCTCCCGAATGGGACTCGAAACCAGGAGTTTCTGATTAGCAATCCACTCAAACAACAAGAAAGTCATACAATTTGTAGAGCAAAATAAAATGTAAACCTATTTACGTTGCCTTTTGGACTTATATGTCAGACTGCCTGAGCGGGGAATCGAACCCACGACCTTGCATCTGTATTTATTTAACTTTTTTTGAATCTTCGGCTTCCCGTATTTAATTTGTAGAGCATGGTGCACAATTAAAATGTCATCAGAGGCCAACGGCTCCACTTCTTATAAACGTGGAGACACGCGCTGATTGAGTGAGCGAAGTGAACGAAAATCATCGTTTGTTAGCCATAGACTGGCGTCATATAGGTAGAGCCAATAAGGCTTATTAAATGACCAATTTAGTTCTAAAATGCGGCCTCTGATTGCCAAGTTGAAAGGTTTATAATGGACTGGAAATACTTCGTACCATCGTCTCAGTGCACATAAAAAAAATAAGACCATTCACTCTATGAAAAAATTTTCAATTTTGAACTATGTCAGTACGAAGTGATACATAATTCGCCTCAAATTACCACTCACCTGCAGTAAATTGAAGGGTCAAGTAAGCTTAACCGACCATTGTTACCAATTTGCTAATTGCTACAGCTGCTTGCAACGTAACTACCACGCAAACCGGCTATTAGATTGGTGCCAGACTCTCAATAATGCCATTTAATTAGTCAGTATGTCGTTGATCGCAATTATCTCTTAGCTACGTAGACTAATAGGCCATCTGAGAGTAATTGCAACACGTAATACAGCATAACACGTCGACTCAATGGAAAAACTGGTAAACCTGGATAGTATAAGACTGAGGAACGTTTGGCTGTCACGGGAGTTTTTTGGAATTTGGAGTGGTCAAAGAGTAAGTAGGGTTTTTATTTTATTTACTAGTAATAATATGCGTTTGTAGTCTTGCGTAAAAATGAACAGTGTTTAAAACTTTTGCTTCAAAACAGCACCGGTCATTTCAATAGCTACTATGTGGTTTCATTCCCCTGTAATCCCTTTTCATTCGTTTACTATAAACGTACAAAGCATTTAAATTATAATAAACAAAAACGGAACGTTAAATGTTTAGAGTAAGGATCTAAAAGTCAAAACCTAGAAGGAACACGGACAAGCTTTGACAGTCAGGGTCTAGGTGTAAAATTTGTCAGTAATAGGCTGGAAAGCATTAGACCCTTACTACCCGGTGGTTAGATTAGTTCTAGTCTCTTCGGACTGAACGTGTGTATGAACGGTTGTAGCAGGTTTTCTTTGTTCTTAGAATATTGTTTTGGAACTTTAATAACACAATTTTCTTGTGAAGTTTGGCATTTTGTCTTTTGATGCTTTAGAATTTTTATTATATTTCGTAAACTTATGGTAGAGGATAATGCGGTCTGCTACGAATATGCTGGCATGTTACTAAATTGAAAAATAATTTTCAGCGTAAAGGAGGAAACGTATAAACATACTACCACTTGATCATCACATGGGTCATTGTAGGATGATTTCCAGTTTTTCGTGAAAATGTACGCTTTATTGCTGACCACCTGGTAGTAAGGGTCTAAAGCTTTCCAGCCTCTTACTGACAAAATTTTACACCTAGACCCTGACTGTCAAAGCTTGTCCGTGTTCCTTCTAGGTTTTGACTTTTAGATCCTTACTCTAAACATTTAACGTTCCGTTTTTGTTTATTAATTCGTGTTACTTTTAGAATTGCAGCTAAACTGTAAAACAGTGCAGTTGACGGTCAAAGCTGATAGTTTAACACAAGAGACCCTAGGCTGACCCTTACTAATCTGGTTATCGCCAATGGTAACAATAGAAACAAATCCTTTAATCTTCAGTCTATGTCTCGCAGGTGGCGTTTGCTAATTGGTATTGTTGCATAATCACAATGTTTAAAACAATGTAAAACAATCAATCTGGTGGTTTAGTGCTCCATAGCCCCTGAACCACTTGACCAATTAGAAAAGGCCTTATGAAAAGGGCACATCTACAGAGCAATACCTGTAAAATGAGCTAAGAACCAGCTTTATAGGATAAATGGTTTGACCTGTAGAGAGGACAGACGAAAGTATCCCCAGAACAACAACAACAACAAGCAGAACAAGAAGTTGTCTATTTGGCCCCTGTCTGCATCTCGGGTTTGGCTGGACCGAATTTCACAATTTTTGGACTGCAGACAGGCCTTTACTAGTCAAGGCTTGATTCCAAATTTGGTTTAAATGTGTTTACTTTTGACGGACATATAAGTTCTCAAAGTTGAGAGTTTAACACAGAGGTCCTAGGTCGACCCTTACCCAGTGTTAATAAAACTCTTACTCCGAGAAGTAAATGGAATGATTGTTAGTATTGTGATTTTAAATAGCGAAAACAATGCTTCAGGTAAAGCAGCAAACGCCATTGTTAATATTGTAATTAATGTTTACTGCGTCTAAATTATAAGGCAGCGATGTGGGACGGAGTGGGGGGGGGGTGTATAAAGAGAAGGGACAGGGCACCCCCACTGTTCAACAATAGAGGGAAAATTGTAGAGTATTCTGCACAAAAATTCACTGATTGAGTGAGCAAAGCGAACGAAAATCAACGTTTGTTAGCCACACTTACATGGCGTCGTTTAGATAGAACCAATGAATGGCCACCTAATTGAATGGCCACCTTTGTTCAGAAATGCGGCCTATTAAGAGCCAAGTTGAAAGGTTTCAAAACATAAATCAACAATTGTTTAAGCGTGCGCCCTCTGCCGGGATACACGCCTTCCGTTCACGGGTTACGACTTTTTATGTAGCACAGATCCACAGGAGCGACCCAGTGAGAAATGTGTGAAAATTTGTGACAGAAGTAATTTAGATTGGTGAAGCATAGACATACAGATGAGAGGTCAGGCCGTACCAATCATTGTTGCAAACGGTGCATCAAACACCACCCCGTGCTTCAGCTAGTTAGTCATAAAACTCCTCAGAGAGGAACGATCTACCATAATCTTTACCATACGGTAAATTAGTTTCTATTAGTCTCTTTACCATGTGCTTAGTCTCTTGTCGTCTCTTAGTCTCTGTACCATACCCTAAATTACAATTATTTACCAATAAATCAAATGAGATCGGTTGTTCTGAAATCAAATATTGTAAATGTGGAGTAGATTTATGTTAATTGAACACCAAATCAAACGTGTAAGATAGTTGACGAAGGTTCATTGAACTTAGTGGGTCGGCTCTTGAATCGTAACATATCAGCAGATTGGGTTACCGTACACGTTAAAGACCAGGTCGTACCACGTACAATACAAAGGAAGTGAAAAAAAAAAGCCTAAAAAATTAACTGAACAAAAAACAGCTTCACTGTTTAGAAAAAAAGCATTAGAGCTCGTATCCCCATACTCACAGCTGTGAAGGTATACGAATAAAAACGGATTACAGTTCACTCGAACGCAACGAATTATAACTTGAACTCCAATTCCAGGGAACAAAGATTGTGACATGCCAGCCTGCATGTACACGTATACATGTAATCGATACTGTTCGAGAAAACGTTCGCCTCAACCACAATGCCATACGAACCATAAGTGAAAGCTAAATTGTCACGTTTAACCATCACCATTTTTCAACAAGTCTTCGTATTCACACAATATCTTTCACTCGCCCTTCATTCATTTTGCTCATAAATCGTTCACTTTTAACGTAAATCGCCATCCCGAAAAGACAATTTTAAACAACCCCTTAAATTAAACAAATAACAAACCGTAAATCCGAAGCAGATGCTGAACAGATGCCCGGTTCAGCGAAACTTGTTTGCATTCTGAAGGAGGACGATTCCCAGTAGGCCCGTTTGGCACAACCAAAATGCTGCAATGTAAGAATGTAGCTAAAGACATTAAAGGTAATTCGGAAGTACACCAACAACAGCAATCGTCAGCTGGATATAGCCAGGAGAATTGGTGCTTTAAGAACTGTTAATGCACAGTGGTGACGTCACGTTAACACAATGCCGTGCTAAAACTGTGGCCGATCCGGTTAATCTGAAAACCCACACACGTCACTGTGGGTTAATTTTGATAACCCTCACTTTTTGAAAACCCAGAACTTTTTACGGGTGGTCTACCCAATCCATGTTCTTGTTGGAAAAACGACGAGAATAACGTCGATATTTGCCTAATCAAGACGCACGCTAGTGTGTCGCCTGCCACGATTATCGATAACATCCAGGTAAAATATATATATGAGCACGGCGACCACTAGACACGTTGTGTCTTTACAGCTAAGTAGTTTGGCTGTTTTCAGCTATCTGAGGATAAATAACAATGCGATAGAAAAGGCTGAAAATGGTTTGATCGGGAGGCTTTGGTCGCCTGACAACATAAAAGTCAATATTAATGACACAGCTTATCGTATTCTTGTTGAAAAAACGACGTGAATAACGTTGAAATTTGCCTAATTACTAGTTACTGGCTAACGCTATTTTTGTTCCAAAACAAAACAAAAAGAAAACTTGTTAAGGATTCCCGCCAAGCTTTTCGGTCGTAGGAAGTTGTGATATCAAACGGCAAGCTCTTTCGCCAAGCTAATCCCACCGACTAGGACTTCAAAAGTTAAATGAAATAATTGAAAACTGCGCAGTAAGCAATTTTCATATATTTCATTTACTCTTCGAAATCGGTGAGATTAGCTTGGCGAAAGAACTTGGCGTTTGATATCACGACTTCACACGGCCGAAATGCAAAACCAACAAGTTTTGTTTTGGGAATAGATTCATAACTAAGTGACAAGAATTCAACCATGCACCTGAAATAATACTCATTTCCTGGAAACGGGGCAGTCTAATGTCTCGGGGGTTAGCGAAAATTTCTCGTGACATTTCCCCTACCCGTTCGATATTGGACTGCCTTGTTTTTCGCAAACGAGCAATTATTGCCAGTTAACCGGCTATTTCACACGAATCACACATCGATTACGTGTTTCCTGGCATCAACATTAAATGGATATACCTCCCAGCGCCATTTTTTCTCGATGTGGAAGTACGGCCCCAAAGGTCCTATTTGTTTACCGTTAGTCTTTCCCTTTCTAAAAATCCGTTTTAAAATGTGGCGTCTAGCAGATTTTCTGTTGATTATTGGGGAACTTTATTTACGTTCTTCCAGAACAAATATGATCCTTTGCGCGCCAACAATGACCTTGAAGTTTCATCTGTATGTGCGCAGTACTAATTTTAATCGTTTGGTAGTAATTACTATGAGATCAAAAATCTAAAAGACTAATGCAGTAAAAATTAAAATTAATTATTCCGATAGATCGCTGAAGCAAAATTATAAGACACTAGTCTACAAAATTATAAATTGTGATTTTAAAATACAAGAATCATTCCGGTTTTTGACGACACAATCAATGCGTTCACGCTGGCTTGTCTATAGGCACAATGCCAACTGAGATAGTAGTTTCGTTTTTCGCTGCGAGGAACGAAGCTACTGTCTCTGTTGACCTTGGCTATGGTAAATGCGCGGATGCGATCGGCGCGTGGCTGTTATACGGCAGCCGGATGTTGCTTTAACGCAAAACAGAAAACTTAGTTGCAAATTGTGTTACTTATATACACATAATCTATTTTGCAATAACAAGAAACTTCAATGATATTTCTACAGCATAAATTTCATAGATTTTCAATGAGATTCCTGTTGCACGTTTAATTATTTACATTTTATTTTTCTTTGCTATAATCAAATAATAGTGCACTAGCATCTGGAATTTAACGGAAAACAAATTAAAATTTTTGTGAAGTTTGTAAGTAAAACATCCAAATTCTGAAAATAATCTATTCTGCATATACAAATCCCTAAAATGGGAAACTTCTGGTTCTTTAGAGAAATCGCCTTTGCATGTTTCTACTTTTACCGTTAAAATCGTTTATACGTATTTAGTTATTATTGTGTGCGCGAGCTAAGCGAGGGTGCGCGAATATTCGACGGAATTTTGGGTTTTTTGGGTATCTGTGTGTTCTTCTGTTTGGGTAACGATGAATTCACAATTTTGTTCCGATATGGTTGAATTTCATAAGAAAGCAGCTATGAACCTGCAGTACATTCACGAGTTAGAAAAAGAAATTCCTGCCTTAAATTTTTCGGGGAGGAGGAGTGGGGGGGGGTGAGAAATTCGAGGTAGAGCACTAGGCAGAAATCATATAAGTAAAAAAGCAGGGCACTTTCCAGTGGAGCTCCTCTTGCTCGGACAAGTAATTTTGGCCATCAGAACTCATGTATGTAGTTAACACTAACTTCCAGCGAATCCAGTTCAAGAAAATAAATAATAAACAGCAATGCAAGCATTCGGCTGCCTTGCAACCACCTACAGGCATTCAGGCATTCTAAAGTAGCAAGTGAAAGTTCAGTCCCTGTGACGTACCCCTTCGGTTGCTAGGCATCCGAAAGCATGCATTGCAGTGTATTATTTATTTAAAGGTAAATTCCTCCCAGTCGGCTTTCCTGTATGGCTCGGTTTTGCAACATTAGTTCAAACGTATATAAATGTTGCAAAGGCATTCATTTCCCCATTTTCGCCTCGCGAGAAACGGGATTGCTACATTCACTCAAATCTACGTAAATGTCGCAAGACCTATTTCAGGCTTAGTGCAAAGCTATGTCCTTTTAACTGAACTACGGTTGGTTGGTAGCCTAATTATAATTTGACTAGTAATTAAATCTCGCCATATCGTTCGCTTCGCTCACTCTATTTGCGTCGATTCGTGCTTCATATCCTTTCTTTGATCCCCATGCATTACAAAATCGATTTACTGAATATTACGACTCAAACTAATTTCAGACGTTGCTCACAATTCATTTATCACTTTCTTCAGCATGATTGTATTTCATCAACACCACAAAACTTACGATTTGCTTGTTTGCTTGTAGTCTACAAATACTCCGGAGTTACGCGACTCACGAAGGTAAGAGAAGCTATATGCGAAAGGTACAAAACACAAAGCGAGAAACGCATTGAGAATGAAGGTTTAGTTTTTCGTGGAAATCGCTTGCTTGGCTCGCTCAATCCACGAATCTCCGTACTTCAGAAATGTGAACGTTTGCCAACCTTTAAAACCTGTAGGGTTGAAGGGGAGGAGGTGAGACCAGGATATCAGAAGGGCCATTCATTCGTTTAGGCAGAAGGGAGCAGCACTTGCCAGTCCGACCATGGCTGTAAACACATAGGTTTGGAGAAAAAAGAATGGCACAAGCAACAAAGACTAGAATTAACACCCGCGTTTTGAACTCAACTGTAACTGAAAAATGGATCCACGCAGAGCATTGAAAAACCGGTTTCGGATCTGATAGAGTAAAACAGAAGGTGTCGGCCAATCAGCTTAAAGCTTTTAGAAGGTCCAAGCGGCAGAATTTAAGTGGGTACCACCATCGTGCCAGTTGTTTTTTGTCGAATGAGGAGGAAACCGGAGTCCCCGGAGGAAACCCTCGTGCAACGGGCGGTAACAACCGGAGACTAACACGTTCATATACACTACCTTTCACAAAGGTACTGTAAGAAGCTAGAGATGTACAGCCGGTACCAAGACACCTATCGAATGTAACGCCTCAGTGTTCGCGGCTACTCGTGCACCCAAATCTACGGTGTTTCAAAGGAATCTGCTTTTATTTTGAGGGGTGGGGACATAAATTTCGAGGCTTCCTTCAAATTAAGGCTTTCTCAATACTAAATGAGTTTCGTAATATGGGCCTAAAAAAGAAGAACCTATAACAAAAAAGCATTAATGGAGGGCCACGGAATTGCAAGAAAGGCACCTAAAACTTCATAACCTTAGCCTAAAAGAACAAAAACCACTATAGCATTCTCCTTATCCCTCCCCCTTTGCCACTCTACATCAAATAGCTCTAAAAGGTCCATTAGTGCCTGCCTCTACCTACCACGGATAGACCCTCGTGATTAGGTTTAAGGTAAAACGATTGTTCCAGTAATTTCATTTCCTCCGGACGCATTCTCATAATACATCTTTCGGTACAGCACTACAACTTTCGGTTCGATCATCTAAAATCAATAACGCGATTGATTTGATTAACTGTAAAAAAAAAATCTAAGTGCACTCTGCTGTGGCATTTCTCGTTAAGAACTGATTTAGATTCAATCTTACTTTGGTGGCCCGACAAAATTGAATAAGGATGTACATTTTCAAAGTCCATTTAATTTTCGCTTCTTACGGTGTATTTCAAACTGGGGCGTGTTCTCTGCCACAAAAACGTTCACTGTACCGTTGGTGTTGCCTTGGTAACAATGTCAGTGAGGTTCTGGACAACCACGATAACAAATTTGGTTGTTGAGAATCTAAACAAAATGCTTCACCGTACTGCCACAAATAAAAAATATCTAACGTTAATTTAAAATTCACAGACCACTCATTCACATATAACAGCAACAACTGAACAAATTAGCCATCTTGTTAGGGGCTGCTTTGTACTGGACATGAATTAACCCTAGTTAGGGCATTTTAAACATATGTGCGACCAATTGTGGAGTATGCAAGTCCGGTGCGGTGCCCTTATCTTGTTAGAGATATTAAACTAGTAGAAACTGTACAGAGGTCCTTCACTAAATATATAGCAGAAACATGAACTATGCACAGCGACTTGTGTATTTAAGCCTTGAATCCTTAGTGCATAGACGGCTAATAGCTGATCTTTGCCATACTAGTTTCTCAATGTTGAAGAGACTCATCGATGTGGATCCAGGCTTATATTTTGAGGTGCGAGGAAACACGCATACGCCAGGGCATAATCTCAAATTAAAGGTATAAAAAACAAAGAGAAACTACACGAAATGTATCTTTTCGAACGGGTAACCATGGAACAGTCTACCACCGGAACTACCTGAAGCAAAGAATGTAACCGGTTTTCAACGGGGGTTGAAAACTGTACATTTATCTAAATACTTAAAGTGTTTTTAAAATACAGCAGTCTTGGTCCCATAATTACATACAGCGCTAATTTTGTTTAGAGATCATATTAATATTAAGATGACCGTTCGTGCAAAACACTTTCTCTTGGAAGTTTTAAAAATTACACACTTTTAACGTTTTAACGTTAGAACTGGTGTTAGCGGAACACAAACTTCCCTTCCAGAGTCCTTTTACCTCACTTCAGTACGTAAAAAAATCTTTATTATTTATTTAATGGTACCGTTTACAAGTTCTTGTAAATTTTGAAGTCTTGAAGCATTATTTTTTATTTGGTATTTTATTGTTAAATATTAAACTAAATCATGCTTGTTTTATTTTCCTACAGTTTTTCTTTGAGAACTGTACTCTTTGTTTCCTTTTTCCTTCATTTTCATCATGATTTGTATTTTTATATCTTGTTTCTGCTACTATTCTTGTAGCCAAAGTATTGTTTTTGCAGGCCAGATCAGCTCTTTTGCTGTCCCTTATCTACTGTCCTCAGACCACACGCCGATATCAACTCTCGTCGAGCGAAACTATAGTGTCCGCGGCCTATCTTGAGTTCGCCCCAGAACGAATACAGATAATCGATTGTATGTTTTCGATAGCAGAGCACCTTGTTGATATCCTAGATGGTTACAAAAACAATGGCGGCCGTCGATGAAAGCCGCTCCCTCCTGGAAGATATAGCCCTTCGTAAAATAGCTGCAGGACGCTCCGCTCCGCGCACAATAAGCCTCTTTCAATCGGTTTTGTAATTTAAGCAGATTAAAACTGACTAACTTACATACTTTTTTGCATAACTGATAACATTGTAGCATAGCCAACAAAGTTACATCGCTAGGCACAACTAATCTTCGCGTTGTCCGTTGCTAAGGACAAGACAGCTGCTTTCTGTCTTCGTAGCCCACTCGTCACTAATTTATTGAAGGCCGCACCACGTGATACAAAGTGTTAATGTCAAATGGTGCGGAATGCATGCCTCGGAATAATATTGACTTAAAGAGTGCAGTCCCGCACTCATGACATCACTAACTCAACAGTTCTGTTTTAATTTTTCTTTTCTTTTTTTCAGCCAATCACGGCCGTTGTGGGTCGCGTGTGCTTGTTTTTACTGTCCGTTCATGGAAGGGCGAAGAAAAATGGCCGCAGACCGATATAGCCGGGGGTGATTAACTGAGAACGCGTCAGGCACGAGAGGGGGTTAATTGATTCCCTGGAGTTGGTGGGAGAGTGGGAGGGAGGTGATTGGGGGTGGGGGTGTGGGGGAAGTTTGGCAGGCGACCGTAACGTAGGGAATTTTGGGAAATGGGGGTTAACATTGCGAGTCATAACTGTTTTGGAACAATCGGTATACATGGAAGCCGTGGCCCCGTGGAAGCAGTGGCCAACGCCAGCGAATCGGGAGGGGTGGGGGAGAGGGGAAGTAATTAATTTGGCGCACCCCCTCCCCGAAGTTAACTTGAGGATATTTTTTTTGTAATTTAGCTATTTACAATCTTTTTGTAGTATTTGTAGCCCTTTAGTATGAATATTTCCAGCATAAATTAATAAATACGCCTATGTACAGCAAAGTTGAAACCTTATATAGCAAAGTCGAAAGCCCGGTGGCTTTGTTATTTTTTTTTTCAATATTTAACCGAATTTCTGTAATAGTTTTATTTTAATTGTCCACAACGACAGTACCATTAGCAAGCGGTTAATGCATCAGGGTGAATTGGCTTAGGCTGGCATCACGCTGCACGGCCCTGACCCTTCCCCAGACCCCATGGGTTCGTGTATGCTATTTTTTTTTACTTGGGCACAAAGTAAGGACCTTTCAACATTTAAAGGGATATACCTCCTAGCGCCATTTTTCTCGATCTACCACATCAAGTACGGCCCCAAAGGTCTATTTCCTTACCGTTAGTCTTTCCCTAGCTAAAAATCCTTTTTAAAATGTGGCGTCTAGGAGATTTTCTGTTGAATATTGTTAACTATATTTAAACGACCCGTAACTATAACGCGCGGACAATAATCATGACGTTTCATGTCTGTGTGTACATCTACTAATTTTCTAATAATTACAATGAGCTCTAAAATCTAATAGACTAATGCGGTAAAAATTAAAATTAATTATTCCAATAGATCGCCGAAGCAAAATAATAAGACACTAGCCTAGAAAGTAATAAATTGTGATCTTAAGATACGTGAATCATTCCGGTTTGTGACGACACAATCGTTGATTTGATTCTGTCTCGTGTACTATTCCCAAAGCCAACAGAGACAGCAGCTATGCGAGGAACGCAGCTACCACCCCAGCCGACCTTGGCACTGTAATTGCTCGGATGACGATCTTCGCGTAGCTGTAATTTGGCACGCGGAATGTTACAAGGCAGGCCGAGTGTCCCCTTAATGGAGTTTTACTAATCCTTTGATTTTAATCGTCTACAACGACAGAACCTTTAGCCAGCTGTTTGATATTAAGATGCATATACCTGAACTGGAGCACTATTTCATCCAATCCATCGTTTCAGTTTATTGGCAACAAACTGTGCCTGTGGACATGATAACGGAACCATTCAACAGCGATTCGTTTAGATTTCAAACTGGGTCATCGTTGGGGTGTCCGTCCAACATGACCAAAAACGTCAGACAGGAAGGCAGCGCCACTGAGTGAGTGATAGCGACAGAAAGAGGAATTAATTGGAAGTCGCACAACAGATGACTGGTGATAAAAATCGTCGAGCGGGGAGGGGGGGGGGGGGGGGGAAGAAGAAGAATAGGAGGGTTTGGACGGAAGGAATGGGGGTCAGACAAGTGCTTGACAACAACAAAGCGAAGAGAATCATTTTGCGACTTATTTTTCCGTTGCTGCAATATTTGGCCCCTAACAAATACAGATGGAAATCTGTTTCCGTTGCCCCTTAAAACTTAAATGGCATACTTCCTGTGCGGGGAAACGAACCCGTGATCTTTGGAACCAGACTGAACACCTACATACCAGTCATGTAATCGACATCAACTCCAAAAAGCAGTGGCAACAGGTTTCAATATCTACTTACATTGCGAAAATATATTATAAAATAAACGGATTATAGACACACCCGAATAAGTTGTTAGACGTATTTGGTGGAAAAACACATAACAGCGTTTTATAAATAGCGTGAGGAATAGGTGGTTAACCGGAAATAATTGCTCGTTTGCGAGAAATGGGTAGTCCAATGTCGAGGGGGTGGGGATTTCTCCATACCGCATGAGACATTGGACTGCTCCCTCCGTTTCAGACAAACGAGCAATTATTGCCGGTTAACCGCCTATTTTCACGGATATTTGTTTGACGTCAAGCTAACTTGTCGACTTATTTGAGTTTTAAACAATTTTTATCTGTAAATTTTATTTGTGAATCATAATGAATTTAAGAATTTTTACAATTACTACTGATGTAAATTCCGGTTCAGAAACTTCCGGTTTAGAAACTTCATTCCAAACAAAAGTCAGAGCTAAGGGAAAGACGTTGCATTACCCAGATGCAGTTACTGACTTTGTGTTTAAGGTAAAACCGTTTTTTTTTTCTACTTTAATAGTTGAATTGAGATTAGATTTTAAACTTCGCTATTCGGTTGAATCGTAGGTTTTTAGGTGTATTTAAAGTGTCAATACACTAGTTTTGTACCGTCGGTGAAAAAGTTGCTGGGTTATGCTTAGCTTGCAACATTTTTTTTTACCGTGTTTGTACCATGAAAAATGTTGCCAGAAGCAAATGTGCCCGTTTACGATGCTTTTGCAATGGGTTGTGCTGTGTGTTTATGAAAATTTGGTCATTATGTCACGTGATGGAGCTGTCACATGGTGGGTTAGGGGTTGTGCAGGCCCCATACAAGTGTTAGATTATCAAAATTAACCCACGCTGACGTGTGTGGGTTTTCAGATTAACCGTAAGCTGTTTAACGACTACACTTTTAGCATGGGGGTGTGTTAGCGCGAAGTCACTAATGTGCATTAAGTTTAAAATAAAACACTGTCGTTCAGTTTGCAAAGAGACAAAAATGCTGTTGTCTATATGCAGACTGGACGACAGTGATTCTCGGTCACATGATTGACACGTGTATTTCTTTTGTCTACATGGCCGCACACTGGGCTTCACTGCAGACGCTACGACGGGTGTTTGTTTATTTATTTGTCGTCTTACTGAAGCTCCATTTCTTTTTAAGTTAACTTGAGAGTATACCACCACAACAAATCACACATGTCTAACGCATTTTTTTTTTTTTGTATATATCTGTTGCGCCTCGCTTACCATATTACGCATGTAAGGCAGATAATCCAGTTTGGAAGAAATTTGAAGAAAATGTGTCAGTTTGAGCCTGATAGCCAATACTGATGGATACCAACAGTTCCAGCATAATTGTACCGAGGAGGAATCCATGATATGGCACCGACTGGCACCGACTGGCACCGGGAGACGAGCCCCAGTGAGCTTCAGGCTCACACGGCCTTGCTAGAATACAAAACCAACTTGGTTTGTGTTGTCACTGCCATTTCCGCTGCACACGACATTTCTACACGATGTTGTCGACAAATCCAACAACGATTCCTTACATCTTCCAAACTTCTAACTGCAG
>JAHWFP010066207.1:0-14665 GCA_023313725.1 Lithobius niger
CAAAGCTATTTGCTCAGTTTGGAATGAAAATGTAGCACTTGTGGGTCTGCCGCTGTAAGTTTTACAACAACCAACTCAAATCTAACTAAGAAAATGAATGTACTGAAGCCATAAGTAAGAATAACAGTAAAAATGCTGTTATTGCTGCACAGAACTTTTTGGATAGTCTCAACAGTTGGAACCCAAGCAAAACAAGAAACCGAAGTTGCTTTTTTTGTACGAAATATAAACTTTTAGTTGTGATTTGTTACATCTGTATCGGTATCGTATCGTATCGGATCGGTTTACCTTTCATCGGTATCGTATCGTATCGGTAAAAAGTCATATCGGTCGATCCCTAGTTTCTGGTTGCTATCGTTTTGCAAGTGTGGGAAACGGGCTTTTATTTTGCTGAAAACGGCCTTAGGTTACATAATGGAGGTTGATTCTGTGTGGCAATGGTAAAGATATCCCAACACAAGTCTTGAGAACAGTTTCTTTCGGAGAGAATAATTTTTGTATTTTGAAAATCCTGTAAGTATCCTGTGTCAGTGAAGTGACATTAATGTAAAACCTCAACTTAAAATGCTAATCTTTCAGGTTTAGGAGAGTTTGGACCACAGAAACTTTGTATACAGTGTAAAGCCTGTTAATCACATTATCATGCATTGTTGGGTCAGGAACCTCAAGAATTTTGGGATTGTAAGCTAGTTATTGTTTTGAGATAGTGAAGATTTAACTTCACTTTAACTTCATTTAAGATTTAAGTGAGATTTAACTGTACTAACTTTCTATGGAGTACTAGTGCATACCTACTTTAGAGAGACCGTCTTCTTGAATTGACCCCAAATATGTCATGTTTATCAAATGTGCATTCCTTCCTATGTGGCCAAGTACCGTAAGTCGCCTTGTAAACACTCATGTTAAAACGCTACCGTTGCATTTTTCCATGTTATCATAGTGGTACTTGGTACACTTGAAATGGGTTAACAGCAGATCACAAAAATCTAAATTAAATGCCCCTAATTAAATGCCCCTAATTAAGTGCTGCGTGAGTAAATCATTTTAGTTATGACTTAATTAATGAAATACACGCTTTACGTAGGTACTAGGAGAATCTCAATTGCTCACCCCCCTATTATACAGACAAAGGTTGAAGAATTGAGCTTGCTTTACTTCTGTTTCTAGAATCATTTCATCACGGAATTTACTTTCAGTATTCTTACACGTGCAAGTAAAATTCGTAAACTCTAAAACTGAGCTTAGTAAAAAATTATATTTCTTTGTTTTGCATGTAATTTGGATTATCCAAACTATCCGATTATCCGAGCACTCCTTTGGTCCCTATTGGGTTGAATAACCCGAAGTTCTACTGTAGCTTAACATTCATTTTTTTTTTTAAATTTTCACGTTATAAGAAATTTTTGCAGTGAACTGATTTTGAAGGTGTACGTAAATGTGTTTACAGAAAAGTGTGATTTACACAAATTACCATTTAATATCAAATTACCATGAAGCATAGTAACGAGTCATGGCATTTTTTATTCTTAGGATATACTTATTGGTCCAAGGATATTATATTTCTTATTACTGAACATGAACAGCTTGGCATGCAAGCTTGGTTGGATGCTTATCACCAAAGCGACGTTTCAAGCAATGGTATGCATGCCCCTTTTTTTTTTCTGTGAATGTCTTTTAACGTCTATGAAATACGATTGTATTGGTAAGTAAAATATAAATATATAAATACATACAGGAAATTGTAAAATGGCAATGTATGTGTGCCCTTGGGGTTTTTACCTTCCTCAAAATAAAATTTGGCTGATAAGATTGGACTGCAAAGTTACAAGTTTTAATTTTAAAATAATAATACATACCCATTTGCAGAAGTCGTGTATGTGTCATAGTAGTTGGTCAAGAAGCTACGCCAAACCAAACAGAAGAAAGAACGCCCAGTTTATTTTTGACGGTTCAAAAGTAATCCGAATTGAGCCAAACTGAACAAAAATGTCACCATTTTGCCTTCCTGTAGCGATAGGCCTAAAATACCAATGATACCTATTGTGATATGAATATCTGCTGATCCATGTTGTAAAATTCTCTTCATTTTATATAATACTGACCGAGTCACTAACGCTCGCTCATTTGGCAGCGGCTCGCTTTGCTTGAGGTCACATATTGCTGCAATTCATATGCTGCTTGTAGACATTTCCACACCAAAAATGATCGGTGCTGTGCACATTTTTCGTAAGGCTTCATTTCATACACGAACGATGACTTGTGCGTACTCTTTGACTTTTCATTGTTCTCCTTTATGAACAGAGTTCAACATGCAAACCAAATGAGACTTGTGTCAGAAGTTAGTTGGAGCGTATAAGATTCAAGGTTTCATACCCGATGAAGGTGGCTGTAAGTTGCCAGTGAAAATTTGCAAGTGGCAACTTGACGCCCCCACCAAAGGTTTACCCCCACACCCTCCCACTACAGAATAAAGTCTAACTAAAACGAGAATTAAAAAAAAAAAAAAAATGAAAATTGTACTTGGATAAGCTTTTTACGCCCTCTGCAAAGGGTAGAATCCTGGCTATTCAACACCATGTCCGAGAGAATAATAAAATTCTTGCTACGGGAAGAGTTCAGAGACAAGTGGTGCAATGGCCGTGTAAATATCGGAGGCCTCGCCAACCGCTTAATTTCAGTGACGCGGTCGTCTGTTTAACGAGGTTTTTCCATTGATGTTTGTGAACCTGATCAAGGTAGTCAGCTGGGTTTTACATCTCCGGTGAACTGACTATCGAAAATTTGCTAGATATTGTCCTGTTGGAATATATTCTTTCTTGAAATTGTGTTACTTTCCTACGACGTCTTTGACCTTTCATGACTTTTTAAGATAAGCTTTTTTGCCCTTATAACACCCAAAAATATTGTGTCTTTTGTTCAAAGAAGTGCGGTTTGTTAGTACGATGGATTAATATTTTCCAAGGTTAGATAGTGCGTGGATGACACAAAAAAACTCGAACTTAATTACATTGTAGTGAGATGCTTTAACAGCTTATTTGATGCTGCTGTGCATGCTTCCTTAAATGTTTTCATTTATATGCATTGGGCATTTTTTCAGTTATAACGAACAGTGATCTGCTGGGCAGAAGTGGCTCCATCCAAGCAGCCTTGAATCTGGAGATCCCCTCCGATAAAATCGACACAATTGATGTCAAGATAGAAGGTTTGAATGGCCAGCTTCCCAATCTTGACTTTTTCAACTTAGCTATCCGGCTGTGTCGTAATGAGAGGTTTAGTGTCACGTTCAAAGATCGGGTAAGTTATTGATATAATTTAAGTCTACTGTAAATGTACTGTTTACAGTATTAGTGGTACTCGACCATTGCACTGCAGTAGACTCTAATGAACGTCCATATAAGAATTTCTCCCTATAAAGTACAATTTTTATCTCTGTGATGGTTACCGTCTGTTCTTGTAGCGCAAACTCTTCTATATAAAGAAGAAACTTTGTATAAGGAACAGTTCAGTGTAAAGAGCCCCTTTTCAGTATTTTAAAGGGTTTTTCATGTACAAAAACCATGGTGATAAAGGAACCAATTTACAAAATATATATTCCAAGAATCCATCATTTCTTGCTGACGAAAAAGGAAAACTTGAAACATGACCCAAAGCAAACTTTTTTTTATGGAACAATGTAAAAGGACAGTTTATGTGCACTGTCCTCAATCCTTGTAGTACAAGGATTTTGTTGGTCAGGTTTCTACACTGTGTGAGGAATTTTGAAATCACCTGCAGTTCAATGAAAAGGAACCTTGTATTATGAATTCTCTGCAGTAATTTTTTGGTGCTCCAGGTTGTTCGTTATAAAGAGGGCCTACTGAATTTCAAACAGCTTACTAGCATTTCGTTGAAGTTTGTACTGTAGAACATGACGAAATTCCAAAAATGTCAATTCACAAAATAAAACGCGCATATATGATATTTCCACAAACTAGACTCTTCTCTTATGTCCAGCAAATTTTCAACAACTAACTGTTGTTATCATCAGGCTTTTAAAGGTTGATTTAGTCCCTGATCACATCTTGCTTCAACGTTGTGTACAAGCGCCGTTTTCGAATTCGCCGGTTATCATGGGTAAGATAAGAGTGGCCATGATTACCAGCAAATTCGAAAACGGCTCTTGTAAACAACGTTGAAGTAAGATGTGAACAGGGACTAAACCAACCTTTAAAAGCCTGATAATGACAACAGTTAGTTGTTGAAAATTTGCTGGACATAGGAGTAAGTGTCTTGTTTGTGAAAATGTGCGTGTTGATTTTGTGAATTGACATTTTCGGGACTTGCTATGATTGATTGCTCGGTAGCTGTGATTTGTCACGTGTGCTTGCATTGTTTTAATCCCAGTTTTGTTTCTTTTTCTCAATGCGAATGTGGCAATACTTGATTAATTATACATTGTTAATAATGTTTTGTTTTAAGATGGAAAGGACCACCAAGTGCATATGGTCAGCAAGGTGTAATCGAGCCAATTTTGGTTGATATTGTGGTGATTGGTTAATTTTCTTAAAACGACCAAACTGTATTTTAACTTTCCATCACAGTCAAATGATCCAATACTTCATTTTGAAGGTATTTTCGCCAGCTATCGGCCCAAGCCGACTGCATTTGTGTTTTGTTTCCTAATACTGTACGTGATTCTTTGTCATACCATGGTGTTCTGTGTAATTTGGGAAGAATGTAGACGAGCACTGAACCGAGCAAACCCAACAAGCTGTAGATACCAAATTTGATCTAAAAATATAAAAACCAGGAATTAAACTATTGCATCCATAAGATCCTTAGAAGGATCCTTAGCAGTAACAGCAGAAGCATCATCGCTACAATTAAAAGTTACATTTTTTTTTCATTCTTTATGCACTTGTTAAGTTTTTGCTACGGTGCCTAACAATTCTTGGTGCACGTGTTAGGTATTTCAAACTTCAGTCTAAACAGTGGCTGGGTGAATAAAAGAATCCTTCAGCTAAACACATGTTAATTTCTAGGCTAATAATTGTTAATTTCTAGGCTAATAGATAGGCCTCTAAATTAGCAGCCAGAAACGATAGAATAGCTTATTTTGTAGAAGCAGACTTTCAGAGCTGAGCTGAATTGTTTCTAAAGTAAGCAGCATCAATCATTCCATGCGCGACCGTTGATACTTGGTATATGAAAGGATCTTATTGATGTAATAAATCGTTGCGCTGATCCAGGTCGTTGCCTGGCAGTGTCTGCAGGCTAAAAGTTCGGAGTTTGTTGCTTAAAGACGCATTTATTTATTACCAGCGAAACGAACGAAAATCAGCCGTTCTTAGCCAGTTGCACAAAAATTCACTGAAAGAAATTCAAACCTGTGAGAAAATCATTATCCAGTTTGTTTAGCGTTATTAAATTGACATCGCTGGAGGGGATGGGGGATTTGGAAAGAAAGAAAAAAAAAACTCCACCCATCACAAGTTTAATTAATATTGATTTACTCATCATGGGACACAATTAGACAGCTAACGTGACAGTTAACCAGTGCATAAGAGTCGCAAGACATGAGAGTCACAGGATGTGCCGAGTGAGCGAAGCGAACAACAGTTGGCGTTTGTTAGTCTTGAGAAGTAAAACGGACGTCATAAATGTTCGTTGTGCAAAACCAGACCAAAATATTTTCAAAGCAACTTAATTTGATGCCGCATGGACATACAAACGATAGATCTGACCTCACCATTGTGTATTTTTATGTATTTTCAATTCAATTCAATTTATTTATTAAGGATTGTGGCCCTGAGCCATGCACCCTGTACAATAGCTAATTACAAATTACAAACGCAACACTATTACTACTTAACAACTACACCGATTAGTCTCTAAACATATGATGACTATCATTGCCGCACTGGTCCTTGACACTGCCTACCTCCAAACCATTGCACACTCCATTTCCTCTACAAGCTGCAGCACCCAGCAGTCCACTGCGAGCTAGTAATATTTACCAGGCACACTGAGTCTAAATCCGAGTGGAACATTGCATCAGTTTCTCCACAAAAGCACACACTCACTTCAGAACACGTGCACAAACCCCCAAATTACCACTACCAAAACATAACACAGAACCCTCACCAATGAGCCAATACTGCTGCCACTGCCGCACTGGTTCTAGAAAATGTGTACCACGAAAACATTGGACAAAACCTTTCCACTGTGTACAAGCAGTAACATCCCGCACGCTGAAGAAGGAAGAGCCAGGAGAGTGCCAAAAGCAAAAAAAAAAAAAAAAGGGTAGCAAGACCTAGGGGCCAAACACCCAGCTGATATCACACTTAGGGTTGGGACGGTTAAACGTTTAAACGGTTAACCGGAATTTGAACGTTTAAACGTTTAGCATTTTTCGTTTATTTATAACCGAAAAAATGGGAAAAGGGTACTAAATTTGTAAACATTTGGTTGGAATGTCTCGCATCATACTTAGCTTTTTTTTTATTAATTATTTTATTCTGATTGGATATCCATAAATTTTGTTTATATAATGTACAATACAATCTCAGTTATCCGAACTGAGGTTTTACTGTATCCGATTATCTAAACTGCTCTTGGCCGAAAATAGCGAAAAACTTCGGCCAAAGAAATCGCTACACTTTCTGAACTGGGCGATCTTGGATTGCTGACAGCCACTGGTTAAGCTTCTGCAGTATTTTTTACCTACTCTGCCATTTTTTAAAATGTTTTTATTACCGTAAAGTTGTTTAAAGTCCTCAAATATTAACGAGCGTCGACAGCGCTCACGCATTCCATTTCTACTGCGAGCCGCCATCTTTGGCTCCTAGCCGGCTGTTCACAAAGGACGCGTGCGCACTTGCTCCAATGGAAACGGCCGTTACTCGCTGTGCTTGACGTCATTTTATGACTGGCCCCGACGCGTCCTACAAGCACCTAGCACGAATCAACCAATCGGAGCTCGCGATACTAAAGGAGGCACCAGTGGCCGTTGAAACGGAGCAGTTTATTCGTTGAAATTAATGTCAACATCGATGGCAGTCGGAAAGGGGATTTCCCTGGAATTCCCAGCGTTCAAACGCGACAAAACGGCGCTGCATGTTGTTCCGTGATTAATGTGTCACGATCGCTTAAACCACGTGCTATTTTCATCACACGAAAGTAATTTAACGCCAGTTTTGACGACACCTACAACAAAAATAATAATCAAGGTAAATAAAAATGTTAGATTAGGCCTACTGCAAGATTTACTTCCCGCATCGACCGATCAAATAGACGGAAAAAACTGGTACCCGACCCGGTGTTTACTACTAGTCTGTTACGATTCGATGAACTTATAGGTGAAGTTTGAAATATGTTAGCATATTTTTTTCCCCCGATAATGTTTTCGGACTTTACCGAATATCAACAACAATCGTTCATAATGCTTTAATTTTTTTTTTTTTTAAATAATTTGCGGTATTTAAGTTTATCTTTGGAAATGTAAATGTTGGTTATTTAGTTTTAATTTTAGTTAAACAACGATGCAGGTTTCCAAGCTTTTTTTTTGGGGGGGGGGGAAGGAGAGAACCGTTTAAACGGTAAACGGTACATTAGGTTCGTTTAGTAAACGTTTAGGCAAATAACCGGTTTTTCCCAACCCTAATCACACTTGAACACCCGTCCTAACACAGTACCGCGCAACAGCTCTCAATCTTGGCAACACATTCCTCCCACCAGTGCCGAGAGGCAATACACCCTGAAGTCCAGGCACACGCGAAGTCCACGTATTAACTAGGCGTCTGTGAGCCACATATTTTGGACAAATTAGCAAGAAATGTTCCGGGGTGACATCCACACCACACAACTTACAAAGCGGTGAGCCCACCCACCCAAACCTGAACTAGTGAGCATGGAGCAGAGAATGACCCGTACGCAACCTTGAGAGCAATTTCGCTTCCCAAAGAAACAACAAGTCCAAAACAGACCTAGTGCAGCATGTTGGTTGAGCATAGAACAGGGTCCTACCAGTTTGGGCAGCAGCCCAGTCATCCTGCCACCGGCGTAGATACCAGTCCCGCACCAGTGGTCTCCTCATACGTGCAGACAGGAGAGGCACCACCTCCGCTACTCCAGATTCAGCCGCCTCCCTTGCCACACCGTCCGCAAACACATTTGCCTGGTGGCCGCTATGGGCACGCACCCACCGCAGAGAGATAGTTTTGGTCTGAGATGCAGTCCAGAATTTCCATCGTATAGTATACACCAGCAGATCCGAAACATCCAGAAGCTCTCACGAGCGCTGTAGCTTCTTGATGCCCGACAACGAGTCAGTTTCAATTGAAAAGGATGGTAGGTCCTAGTCGCTTGCGATATCTAGCGCAACTGAAATTGCAACTAACTCACATGCCATACTAGACGTCATCGCACTGACACGGCACCGCTGCTCAACCTTCAATGCTGGAATCACCACACCAATGCCACCAATCTGCGTGTCCGGGTAGAACGGCACATCGCAGAAAACATTACACTCAACGTACACCTGATCGAAGAGCACAGACAGGCCCGGACACCAAACCCACGGGCATACAGGTAGAGCACTTGCAACATCAAACACCTGCCTGCCAATGGAGACCAAAGCAGAAACACCACTCCCAGCAGCACCAAGTACCCCACGTGCCTTCTCACTCAGGACCCTGTAGCCTAACAAAATCTTACCCACCAGTTCCGCAAGCATAGAAGTGCCAGGAGCTCCACCGATATACGCCAATGGTGGCTCATTACACTCAACCCACAAGGATTGCACAGGGGCAGAGGCAATGCAACCTGATACAACACGCAGACACTCATTGGCTGCTGTCTGTAGAGACGCAATGTGCTGCTTCGACATTGACAGAAACGGCAGGCGATAATCCACCACTGACCTCACAAAGGTCCTGTAGGTTGCTAGGAGGGCACCTCTCGTCACAGAGCCACTTCTTGTTAGCGCTTTCAGCACCGACGCTCGCATCCGGATTTTCGTCCTCAATTGACTGGCATGCGTAATTGCGTATTCCACTCAAGTGCTGAGTCAAGCACAAATACTTAACTGATGGCTTTGGAACTACCCTCACATCGTTCACACACAGAGAAACAGGAACCTCCTGCACAGCCTTCCACTGAGAGAAGATCACAACCTACGTCTTGGACGGTGCAAGGAGAAGACCCATCTCTTTCAACCGCAGCGACACCAGATCAAGAGCATGCTGAGCACAGTCAGACAAACGTGTCAAATCGTCCCCCACAAACCAAAGCGCAACATCATCCGCATAGCAGACAATGTTCTGAGAAACTCCTAGCTCAACCAAGACATCATTGATGGCAATTGCAAAGAGTGTCGGGCTGAGGCAACTTCCTTGCGGAAGACCCCTGTCAGTGCTTGCCTCAGCAGACCAAAACCCATTCACACGGGTCGAAAACCTACGCACCCCAAGGAGTGTAACCACTGCTGCAACCAATTTTGGCAACAGTGTCATAGGCCGTCTTGATGTCCAAAAAGACAGCCATGACAAACTGACCCTGAGCCCAGGCCTCCCTGATGCTGGTCAGAAGGAGCAGCACAGCATCCTGTGCACTCCTGTCTGGCCTATACCCAAATTGAGTTTAGGCCAGACACTGAAAATACTCCAAGTGCCAACTTAGCCTCAGTATGAGCATACACTCGAACACCTTCCTGATACACGATAGGAGAGTGATAGGCCTATAATTTACAACATTCAACCTATCACATCCAGCCTTGTGGACAGGCACCAGGATGGAATACATCCATGAACTCGGACCAGCAGCACCATCAAAAATGCTCTGAAACAGAGCCACAATCCTAATCTGCGCACTATCCCATAAGCTCTTCAGATCGTCGTACGACACACGATCAATTCCCGGAGCGCTAGTGCTTTTACACATGTGAAGCGCCGCTGCCTACTCTGCGTGACTCCATGGCTCATCACCTGCATAAGACAGAACACGCGAAGAGGACAGTGGCGGAGATGCGCTGCTTGGAAGGGCATACAAACCTGCAAACCTTTCATTGAAGGCGTCCGCCATATCCTCCCCGCGCAGCACAGTGTGCACACCAGAACCAAAGGACACTGGCTCATATACCCACATCTGATTCATTTCCCGGCCCTGGAGGCGCAAAGTGCGCCAAGCCTGACCCAAAGAGGGTGCGGACCCAACCCTCTCGCACAGGCGCTCACCAAAATCCCCCTTTTCCTTCCTAATTAAATACGAAGACTCCTTAGCAATGCCTAGGTATATAAGCCACCGCTCCTCACTTGGGGAGCGTTTCCACTCCTTATAGGTTTTGCGCCTATCACGAACTGCCCTGGTGCACAGTTCAGTCCACCACTCTGGATGCTGTTACACAGAGGGGCGCTGCCAGCGCTGTTGCGCACGATGAGTGTGGATGAGAGTGGATTCTCATGAATCCACGCAGTAAAAATCCCATCATCAGCCATAGGCCTCTTCCGCCACGTTAACCACGTAAGCAGCGGGAATGGCACCAACTGGGCGCAAGATAACCGGAAAGTGGTCGCTGTTATGCAAGTCATCCGAAACCTCAAAAACCTTATGCAAGGGCCGGTGTGCAGACGAAAAAGTCCAACACCGATTCTTGAACCCGACCATTCTGCCACCTTGAAAACGTCGGGGACCCAGTCTGAAGGATGCTCCAGCCAACCTGATCAACCGCAGCACTAAACCGCCGACCCCTGGCGTCAACTCGCAACGCCCCCCAATCGTAATGGTGACCATTGAAGTCAACTCCAACAAGATATGGCGACGGAAACTGAGCCAGCCAAGCTGCCCAATCTGCTGTTGATGGGTTTCCCGTCGCATGCAAGAAAACAAGAGAAACCCATCGACCTGCCATCCAAACCCTGACAGCACAAGCATCAATCCCATGGACCCGGAAACATGTGTCAAGTGGAAGGTACGGAACCGCCCACTTACCAAAAATTGCAACTTTCAAGCCAGAATAAACAAAATCAGCTTTCAAGGATGCTGCACTGAAGCCCTGCATATTGTTGGCCTCTTGTACCCCTAAAATATCCACGTGCCGCAATAACTGCTCCACCTCACTAATTTTGCCCTGTAGCCCGGGCGCATTCCTTGCTGTAAGCATTATTACGTGCAGCGAAAACGAAGATGATTAATATGCCTAGACAGCCAGATTTTCAAAACATGGCATGGAACGTTATGACCATAAACCCCCCAAATTTCCAAAATATCCCAAATTCCCCAAAACTCCAAAATCTCAAAAATACAAAAGTATCCAATACTATATACCCCTTGTCTACAGCACTCTCTACACTCCCCCCAGCTCTTCTCCAGACTGTTGACTGATTATTATACTCTGGCTGTCATCAACAACTGCCCCAGTCCTTTCCACACAACCCGACAAATCTTGTGGTAGGTTAGGTGGCATCTCCGTGCTACAGTCATCACAATCACCCTGGACATTCGTTAGCGCATACGAATGCTCAGCACCCGCAAGGCTATCGTCATCTTGCACTTTTCTCTCCCACTTTCATCTTCATCCACTTCTTTTCCTCTTCGCAGGTGGAGTATCGCCCTGATCATCACTTCCATCCCCTCGAACGCACATCATCTTTACTCCTGCCTTGACTCACAGATGCCTTACAAGTTACCACGATCCTTATCCAACATCACCAAGTCAGCATTTCGGCTTGGCAGCAGTGGATGCATTTGCAGAGAGGTCTTGAGCACTCTTACGTAAGGCATCCGGCCCCAGTGCGACGGACTCACTCCGTCGTCGATGAAGTGTCTGCACTTTCCACTCTTCTGTGGGCCAGGGCTGCGCAGGTCGCTTCTCCGCCGCACGACGTGCCTCTAGGAGGTGAGAACAAAGCTGACGAGGGTCCCTCCACACGCTACAAGTCTCGCTGGAAAGCGGCATGCAGGCGCACCTGAAATGTCCACGCATCGAACACGTTAGATATTTAGGCGCTCGCTCATTTACCACACCCAGACCTGGGATACCGCAGATGTTCACAACGTCCGGGACGTCCTCAATTGTCACGGATTCCCGAAGTCGTAATGACACAAGACGAATACCAGACTCGCACACTTCACGTCCGCGCACCACCTGTTGCTCCAGCGTTGCCACTTTGCCAAAGGCCCTGCTCACATCCTGTGGAGTGACACTACGCGGTAACCAGTGAATCCTAGCCTGGATGACCTGGTCGTGCAAGTCGAACAGCTCAACTGGACGCTTGTTTAATGTTATTTGAGCCTGAAGTAACCTCTGCTTCGCAGCCGTCGTTTGCAGTTCTATTTCAAACGTATGACTAGCTCTCAACGAACCAATAGCCACTATTTCCTGCGCTCCTACAACGTTCTCCACTGCCAAATACACGTGTGATGAAGCATAGGGGTGGCCAGTCGGATCGCACACCTGACGACTGACTTTGGCATCTGAATGTTTGCTAAACCCCCACTATAGAGCCTCCTCAGGGCCTGTAAATTCCTCGAGCGGTATTGCATCAGAGTCGTCATCCGCACCTTCGTCACTATCACTCCACCTTGACATCTCATTTTTGTTACCCGCCACAGCCTCACTAAAATGTTTGTGAACCGCTTGCACTGCTGCTTCACGTCACATTTCCTTCTCATCTTCTGCAGCTGCCTTGCTTCGTGACTCACTACTTCGTACGCCATCATTAACAGACCGATCAGACTTACTCACCAATTCCGTGTTCACTCGAAACCTCCTCGTGTCCGCTTCCAACACTCCTTGCCTCACCACCTCTAGCATCACCGCTGCAAAGGTTTCCTCGGAAACCAAACCGGTATTCAGCTCACTACTCGTAATAACCTTCTTTATAACTAACGTTCGCAAAACAGCGTCAACCTCGGCCGCCATTTTCATTTTACCTTGCTTATGTATTTTTGTTGCCTACTCAACAATGCTTGAAACAATATTCAGTACAACAATGAATATGTTCTCTGGAGCTACCTAGGAACTACTTGACCAGTTCTGATCATTTTTAGAAGACCATGATTTTTACAGTTGAATCTCATCTGTATGAAAGGCTAAGACCACCTTTACAGTGCAAATAGTTTGGTTTGTGGAGAGCGTTGCAAAAAATTTCTGGAGCACATGAAGACAATAGTTTAACGATTCCAGTGTAGATCCAGCTTTCCAATCTAATCTGAAAGATTTCAACAGTTATAAAAAGGGACAAAAACACAACAGTATCACAACAGGTGAACAATCTTCATAGTTCTAGGTAAATTTTTCGGTGAATTAGCTGACTACCTTCATCAGAAGTCCGCACGCAAAAGGAACAAATTTAAGAACTATGAAGATTGTTCTCATGTTGCGGCATGTGTGTTTTCTGAGCTTTTCACCTTTTTTATGATGTCTGAATAATACCACTGTAGTCGCCAGTTTCTGGTATTTTTGATATTTCAATAAGTTTTGCTATGCATGTTTACCATCACCAAATTTCGTTAAAAAAATTGGCTATTAAAAACTTCATAAGAATTTTCCCTTTAACTTGGGAGACTTAGGTCAAACCTTAAAAGTTACAGTAGATACTATTTCAATTACTAATGCAATAACACCTCGTTAACTCAACCTCGGTTAAGTCAAACAATTTTGTGCTGTTTGGCTGGCCCAATATAATATTAGCCACGTTATATCAAATGAATATCTGGTATCTCAAACTCCAGATGGCAATTTTACTACTTCACACCATGCATTTTGTGTCGCTTTTGTACCTGAAAAAAGTATTTCTGCTATTTTTTTTCTGATGAACTAGTAGTATATTTCTAATTTTAGACTGAGGTGCACTTAGCCGACATTGGATGCAGAGATGTACTGAGTAGTCCCCAGACCGTGAAAATTTTGAGCGATAGTCTACTTGGTTTCTTAAACGATTACTGTAGTTAAATCCTTCATGATAACACAAAACCAAAACTGCCGTGCAACTTCAACTGTGAATTTGTACTCCCCAGCTTGTCTTGTGTCTTAAGCACCTTTGTTTAACTCTAATTACAATGCCAGTCTCATTTGAGTTCTGGTTAATGAGATTTTAACTGTAGTGTAATTTAAAAGAATACAGGAAAATTATTTATGCAGCTTGTGTATTACAATTATTTCTACCACTGTTTTACATTTCATAATTGTTTCTATAATAGGAAGACCGGTACTTCAGTGATGAATACCTCGATTGGCTACATGGATTCAAAACTTTAACCCTCATGATGAAGTCTCAGGCGACCGGAATTCCTTCTGGGAATCATGGGTTATTTCACCGATACAACATCGAAGCCTTAACTTTGGAAGGGAAAGTGCTGAATAAATTTGACCATCGCCGGGGTTTCAGCGAAATGGGATTGTAAGTAGCTGATTACAATTCTGCCATGCTCAAAACTCTACTGCTTTCCCCCAACCCCTGTAACTTGTCAAAAGTTGTGCATAGTTGGCAAAAATAGAAAATTAATTTTTGAGCAGACCGTTTTATTTGTTAGTTGTCGTATTAATAAGTTAAGAGTTAAGACCATAGCCACCACGATTTTAAAAGGTCATTTCAGGAACTAAGTCCATCTAACACAAAACCTAGGGATTTCTGTCCTGCTTACATCATTTAAAAATTTAACTAAATTTGAGTTCACATTAAAAGAA
>JAHWFP010066207.1:15735-47778 GCA_023313725.1 Lithobius niger
TTTTAACTGGGTAGGGCGTACATGATGATTGTTATTTTTCCTAAAAACCTAAAAAGAGCCAAGTGTCGAGTGGTCCCCCACGCTTATATATATTTAATGATGTCATTGAATCTTGGTGGCAACACACTCGCGTGGCTTAAATTTTGATTTGGGAAAATGGAACCCCCCCCTTCTCTTAACATAGTTCTCTTCGGTACAGCCCTGGCCAAGAAGTTGTAAGAAAAATGAGTATATAAGTATGTAAGTATATGTTAAGTCTGTGTTAATGAGACAGCTGATGGTGAAGTGGGTATAATTTATATGTTACATAGTTACGTAATTAGTTGGCCTTCATGTGTTAGATTGGCTGTGTCTTGTTCTCTTCGCAAAGTCGTCTCTTTTGCACAGTATTAACAAGGCAGATTCAGGAGTAGAAAACAGTAAACAACGGTAAACAACAGTAAAACTGCAAATTAGTGCTGGTGCCCTCTACTCTGTCTTGATTCCTTTTGGTGGATAAAATCATAACGCAAACCAGTAAAACAAAGGTTCACAGTTGTGATATTATGTTTATATAGATAGATATTGATAGATATATAGAGATAGATATGGTTAGATATTTATGTTTTAGGGATTGGACGTTACTATTAAACAGGTAACAGCAAAATGAGCTTTGAGGGAGTGAAAGTGGCAGATTTGTTTCGGCTTTTTTGAGGCTGAAGTCGGCAAGTTCTTGTCTAGCTTTATACCTGCTATGAAAAAATAATCCTTCTCGTCCTACTATTTTTTTATTGTACTTCCTTTTAAAGTTTGCTGATGCCAGAGTACACATGGAGTTCACACAAATCTGGACACACGTTAACAATAATTTTATATTTGCGGACTTGATCATAGCGCGGTTACACGGATGATGATGGCATCTGAAACGCAACGTAGCAGCTGCCCCCTGGCTCAGTGTTAGCTTCCCCCGTTAGGTTACTTTACTGCTTGCAAGGTGTGACTCCCGTTGAGCCTGAAAACACCAAAATTTCCTTTTCTGTATTTTCACCCTTATCCCTCGGAAAAAACCGTGTGTAACATTTTCATAGGTTTGTTGGATTTGTAATATCTGTTTCATACCAGAAAATGAACACTCGGTGGAAAGCACCTTTCAAAAAGTTTTACTATGATACGGTAAAAGGGAAAATCGTAGTTGATAAATCATTGTATCCAGACCATATTTTTAAATGTGTGGCAGTCATGAAGTTTACGAATGTGCTCAGGGATGCATAGCGTTTTTAATTAATGTTGATACAGTAGAACCTCAATTATCCGAACTAATTGTAATCGAAAATTTGGATAATCCAATTTACGTGCAAACTAACAGAGGAAAACTTATTTCTTTACTCGATTTTAGTGTTTATTAACTATGCTTAATTGTACAACTGAAAAAAAATAATTTGCATGTAATGACTCCAGGAACATAAATAATGCAATGTCAACGCTTATTACTTCTTTAAAAAATGGAAAATTTCTGAATATTTTGCAAGAATCGGAGTTCGGATAATCAGGGTGTTTGGATAATTGGGGTTCGGATAATCTCGGTTCTACTGTTTTACTACGAGACATGGTGGATGTAACTAATTGTGGTTTTTTTTCTCCCCATCTTTAGACTTCTAGAAGGCATGTTTAGAAGCTTGAACAACCTACTGGAGAGATTCCACCAGTCATATTTTTTTTATGCGCTGATTTCTACATCTCGCTTTGTGTCTATTGGCCTCTATATGCCTCCTTTTGCGTTGATAGCTGCTGGAATTTTGATAAAGGTGTGTGCTTGTTTTTTATCCTACCAATATCTTCTGTATTTTTCATGCTGACATTTCCATGTGTCAATGAAAACACTGTTTATGTGTTTGTTAAAACAGTATTGATAGATCAAGTTTATTATCTACCCGACAGGCCGGGGCTTTAAGGATTAATATAACTCAACTCTATGAAAAACAAGTTGAAGCAGAAAATGACCTGAAAGGCTCAGATGAGTGGAAAGAAGAAGGAAAGGGGGATGCTGATAGATCCAACAAACCTTCTAATCAAATTCACGTAAGTTTTGTGAATGGTTAAGCGGTTGATAATGCCAACCATAGCCAAAGACTTTATTCCACATTAATTATTGGTTAACATTGTTAGCCTAGGTTTGGCGGGCGGCACATTCGACTACGCTGGTGTCTTCTAGCCTCGGGGCATTGACCTAGTGAGGGACTGTCGCTCATGCTCGCCCATCGGTCAGTGTCCCGTAGGCTGGCAGTCAAGTTGCTTGTTTTCACCCACCACCGCCCCTTCTGGGCCTCCTGGGGCTGACAGTCCGGCGTCTGTCATCTCTTTTCTGACAGATTCTGGTACGCGCCGGTGGCGTCCTCGTCCTTTTCCCAAAGGATTCAGAACTCACTGGCCCCCAAAACACGTGACTCGCTGTTCTGGGCCGGTGCTTTCGCGGTTCCCGCCGTGACTGTGCCTGATGCTGGCACGGTTCCCGCCGTGACCATGCTTCAGGTCTACGCAGCCAGCTCCTGTTGTTTTGGTTAAGCGGTATGCCGGGTCAGCCCTCAAAGTTTTGCCAAAGTGTTTTATGTTACTTATAGCCTATATTCGTTTTTTATGTTGCTTTGATATATAATAAAAAATAAAAAATTCCTGCTGCTTTGTTGTTTGTGCCATCTGGTAAACTTAAAGGCTTAATTCCACAGTAATAGTTTAATAAATTTTAGGTTTAGGTGTTGCAAGTTACCTTTTCATGTATGTGTAAAATACTGAAGATGCCAAGAAAAGACATAGCTAACAATAATTGATAATGCGGCCATTGTTAATCACTTATTTGGGTATCTGGTAATCTGGAAACGAAAAAGTCCGTGAAAAAGTCAATGTGTTAATCGCAAGTTTTGACAGTTCAAGATTGTCACTACTGTGAAGTGTTTTTTTTAAACCTTCCTGGCTTTGACACGTACGTTTTGGAAGGGGGGGAGGCAATGGCATCAGCTTACTCAGATGTAAATGAATTGGTGTAGTAAACTAAATTTGGTCGGAGACAGTAATTTCATGATGCCCACACGGCTGGTTTTCGAGTCCCAACCGTTTAACCGCGCACGGCCCTAACAAGCAAATTTGTTAGTCACTTTGGCCAGATGCTTGTTATTGTTTAACTAAATACGGATGCAAACCTATTTACGTTGCCTTTTGGACTTATATTATATGTAAGACTGCCTGAGTGGGGAATCGAACCCATGACCTCTGAAATCAAAGGCCAAGGTCCTACAGCTGAGCCAGACTGACACTGCCTGGAAAGCCAATGGGCTCGACATTGGTTAACTAAATATGGATGCAAACCTATTTACGTTGCCTTTTATGTCACAGGAAAAGGCAACGTTGACTTGTATGTCAGACTGCCTGAGCGGGGAATCGAACCCACAACTTCTGAAAGCTTATTATTGTGTGCTTGTCGCAGGAAAAAGTAAGTGTGTTGAGCAGAACAGTTGTGTCAAAATTAGCTCCTTTTGCCACTGCAAATTTCATATTTATCCATCCAAGTCAACTGTGTAGTGTCAATTATGTTATGGCATCTCCACACATTGGATGTTCAGAATTAACTGAGGAGGTCGTGAATGCTTTGAATTCAGAAGGCCAACACGGTTTGTCGTATTGTTTTTCGTGTGCGAGCTTGGTCGATTCGCTGCTTGAGAGAAACGTCTGAAGCATTCTTCTGAGGTATGATATACACGTGAACTTACTGTTAAAAACATTGTTGGTGAGGTTCATGCGAGTTTTGGGACTTTGAAGAGGTTTGGGTGCCCAACGACGGCCCGTCAACGTTCCATGAAGGAGAATCCAACGAAGGAGACTTGCCTTTTTTTAATCGGTAGCCGCACTATTCTCAAATGACGTCACATAAAATTGCTTGTGCCTTGCATCTATAACAAGCTCTAGTAATGTAGCTGTGGTTACAAACCCAGGACTCGAAATGCCCAAAGGAAAAAGGTCATAGCATAATTGCGATACAAAGTAAAACTTTACATAACAGTAGCAAAAATATTAATTAGCTATTCTCCAACGCATCCTCCCTAGTGATTGTACTATTGGGTTTATGCCTTTTTCCACTGACCCCTATTCAAAAAACAACCAATCACAATGCCCGTCTCCTCATCTTCACATTCTCCTCGCGTCACTTCTGGTGTGTCTGCCTCCCATTTCCGCTTCTCAGAATGTGTCTGCCTCCCACTTCCGCTTCTTAGAATGTGTCTGCCTCCCACGTCCGCTTCTCAGAATCCCCACTTTTGACGTTGGCGCCGACCCTTGAGGCTGTCTGCGCTATTTAGTTAGTACTTTTTTATTTTTCCGATGGTTTTGTGGAAAGTCTATGATAATGGGTTATCATGCCTTCGTTGTTTTGCATAACTACCGAGTTTTCTATATTGTAAACCTTGTCTGGTGAGTACGATTTTTGTTTGTTTGTTAGCATGTGCATCGGGTTGGCCGACAACATTTTGGTTAGGCGTAAGCCACATAAATATAGCTTAACTAACGCTTGGTTCGTGGTCTAGAAACTTGTGTGTGAATTCCGTTGTTAACAGGTCTATACGTTTCGCATTGGGCCCGTGATGTGGTTGTGGCCAAATGGACTATGGGTTCATGGAATTAGGCTTACGGCCAGAGTATCGGCGGGTCCGTGTTTGTTTTGGTTTTCTGACCATTTGGAATTCGACGGTGTGTGTGTTAGGTGTTTTCTGCTTGGGACTGAGAGGTTCAGGTGATTTTTTTTTACCGTTGTCAGTTTAGACTAATTGTGAACCAGGTTTATTTTTTTATTTTTTTCCTAGCCGAATATTCATATGTTGAATTCCATAATCTGTCGGACGGTCTGGAAAATAGTCTTAACTGAATTCCAGATATTCTACTTCGTAGAATCCTCCTCGCTGTGTTACTTTTTGGATCCTTCCCTGCCATACGACGCTTTGTAAAAACCTGTCATATTGCGTCATTTCCCTCCCAGAAATGTATGCAAATTAAGTCACTTCCGCTCCCACTTCCTCTCCACCCCCGCGTTCCCACCGTTCATCATTCTTTTTCTTGCCATTGGCGCGGATGGTCAACAGCTGCGGTTGGTGTTGCAGCATTGGAATTTATGCTGAACACTTTACGTGTCTGGGAAACCGTTCATGATAGCATTGGTAGAGGCTGACGGTTGCTTCGGAGTCGGTTACTGGCTGGCGACTGCGGGAAGACAAGCCTGGATTGAGGCGAGGATTTTTCACGTTGGTAACAAAGATGGCGGCGCACGTGGTCGGCGCCGGGCCTTGTAAGTGAATGGCTGACATTGGGAAGACGCTGGTCGGCGGCTGAAAATTAGAACTACGGTGGTGTGAGGCGGGTAACCTTGGAGATTAAGGACCCGGGTGTGTTTATCGATCCACCCCCACAGGCTGGGAGAGAGATCGACCAGTCATTACGTGATTGATTATCGCCCTAGGCAGAAAAATACCGCAAATGTGTTTCGCGAGGCGGAGAGACCACGTGTTCCATTAATGAAAGTGAGGCAAGTATTATTGCAAAATGAGCAAAATATGTAGTGGATTAGGCCTAGGTGAAATCCAGTGGATGCCTGTGTGCATGCTGGTAGTTGGCCGGAAATAAATGGACGGCCATTGGGGCGTCGGAATGGGCGCTGCGAACGATACGTGGATCGACATTAGGCCTAAGTGTGTCACCTCTGTGAGTTTGGCCGGGCCGGACACGAACATTTGGATTGAACCCAAGTTGTGTGAAACGCTTGCACTGGCTGAGATCGAAGTGGTTCCGAGTGGTTCGGTTGATTTTTTATCCCAGATTTTTTCCATGGCATAGCCCGACGGGTCATTTCGTATTATTTTGAACCTAAAACGGTTGAATGAATTTGTGCACGTGAAGAGTTGTACATTGGACACTCTGCCAGTAGTGGTCCGGAATTTGAGGTGTAATTGGTAGACCTGTCGCAAGTGTTCTACACGGTCCCGGTGGCGCCGAGCGCCAAAAGAAATTTAATGTTTGCTTGTGTTGTATCAGTTTAGCGTCCCGTTTCGGACTTGCGTCGGCGAATGTTGAGAAGAGCGTGTACTCGCTGTCTGGAATTTCTAGGAATGGAGATGGATTTGGTGTGAGGACATTTGGTGTTACCACAGCGGATGCTACAGGGGCTGTTACACTTGGTTCGTCGCCTCTTGGGACAAGGTGGGGTGAACCTAAAACGGTTGAATGAATTTGTGCACGTGAAGAGTTGTACATCGGACACCCCCCCCCTCTTGCCCCCCCCCCCCCCCCAGCCCGCCCGCAGATCAGGGAGTGTGTCCACAAGTAGATGGAGGACGGGTTCAAGAGAGCGATTGTGGCCCCTGGCTTGGACGAGTGCGGCCTGGTATGTGCTGTTGTGTGGAATGCGGGGTATGGGGCCGTTTGCCCTGCCCAATCGCGTGGACTTGTTGAGGGACCCATATGTTGGACGACCCGCCGAGGACTGTTACGGCGCATGGTAGTGTGGTGCGTTGGAGTGCCCTGAAGAGGACAACGGGGCGTCGCGTCACTGTCGACGAGGGACTTCAGGTGAGATTCCGGTGAACTAACACATTTATTAATCTATCCCAAAAGTAACACAGTGAGGAGGATTCTACGATGTAGAAATGGAGATTCTACTAGCGAACTTGTTCTCGCAGGAGAATCAAAGTTCTCTGAGTAGAATCCGACAAAACTTGTGTTAGTTTAATCTCCCGCCCGCCTCCCTGCTCGGAATCTCTGATGGCTGTGGTCGCGGACAAAAATGAGTGATGAGGAAGGCGCGGGTGGAGAGGGAGTGGGAGCGGAAGTGACGTAATTTGCATGCATTTCCGGGAGAGAAATTACTCAATATGTCAGGTTTTTACTAAGCGCTATAGGGCAGCCAAGGATCCCAGAAGTAACACAGTTTCGTTGGATTCTACTCGAAGAACCAGTTCTCTGATAGAATCTCCATTTTCCACGTAGCATACGAAGCACGACTTGAATAAATATACAGGGTGGTCCACAAAAAACTGACGACCCAATATTTTGTCAAGTCCAACCTTTCTAATTAGCACCCCTCAGAACCAGGAGAGGACAGAAATCAAAGCTAAGGAGACATCTGTCCTCTCCTGATTCTGACGGGTGCTAACTAGAAAAGTTGGCCTTAAAAAATGTTGGGTCGTCAGTTTTTTGCGGACCACCATGTACAGATAATTTTGAACTGAGAAAGATTTACTTTTTTTTAAGGCTGACTGCTTTGGTATACGTATGTTTGTTTATTTAAGGCCGATTTTAACGTGTGTTCAGTTTAGCTAGAAAAAAAGGGCGTTTTACATCACTTTACTACTTAACCCTTTGAGTGCTAAACCCGAGAAAATCTCGGGGCAAACACAAGCACAGGTTGAAGCATTAAAAACAGTGTCCCTATTACGCGCGAGATGGCCAACAATGCAGGAATGACAACTATACTCGGTTCCCTTAACAAGCCGACTCTAGAGACGGCCGTGGCTGAGTTGGCAGAGGCGTGTGCCTCACGTTTAACAGCTCCTTCAGGTTGCTAGTTCGAGCCCCGTCCAGGTTACCCCTACTTTTTTGGAGATATAAAAAAAAACGCAGCTAGCTCTCAAAGGGTTAAGAAAGAATTTTTCAAAACACAAGTTAACCCTTTGAGTGCTAAACCCGAGAAAATCTCGGGCCAAACACAAGCACAGGTTGAAGTATTAAATACAGAGTCCTTACTACGCGCGAGATGGCCGACAATGCAGGAATGACAACTATACTCGGTTCCCTTAACAAGCCGACTCTAGAGACGGCCGTGGCTGAGTTGGTAGAGGCGTGTGCCTCACGTTTAACAGCTCCTTCAGGTTGGTAGTAAGAGCCCCGTCCAGGTTACCCCTAATTTTTTGGAGATATAAAAAAAACGCAGCTCTCAAAGGGTTAAGTGTTATTATTATTGCTTTGTAAGGCTGTACCAGTAAGTACTATGTCTACCGATCCAATATCGCATTATAACTGGTTTACCGATATCGACAGGTTTTATTCAAGATGAGACTTCGTGTTGCACTTTTATTTCCGGAATCGTGGCAGTATGAACGCGAGGAATGCAAAAGTTCTCGATGTTCATGCTGATTTCTTTCATGATGAAACTTCGTGTTGCGCTGTCATTTCTGGAACTGTGCCACTCAGAAGGCAGGGAACACTAAGTTCTCTATCATCAGTGCCTGTAGTACATGTAAAAGAATCTCTTTAGAATTCCGATCCGATACTGATACACTGAATATCAGCATATTTACTGATACAGTACTTGTATCGGTACAGCCTCACTACATAGTTCAACTTGCATTCCATAATTGTCAGTAGGCATACTGTATGATTAATCAGTTGCACATGAAGCTTAATAGTTACACTAGTCGAATGTACTTAAAACTTACCTGTATCATTTTTCTTCTTTTCCGTCTAGGTTGAATATGGCTTTGCGTCAATACTTCCGATTTTGATTCTGACACATGGCATTGGAGTTGCATTTTATATGTGCCCAAAATATTTGAGCGAGGCTGCTGAATACTTGCAACTTAAAGCTGAAGATGTCATCGTTTCTGGAATTTTGGCGTTCTTCTTTGTTACGTTAATCGTGCCAAATTTTATTAACATGTAAGGTTCATCGTAGCTTGTGTGGATTGGTTGTATGGGTAAAGTTGTTAATAACAGACTTGTAACTAAAATTTTTAAATATATGTTTAACAAATTTTTATTTTTATTCACTTTTGTATTGTAGGCCTAAATTAAGTAAAAAATGCAGTTTATTTAATGCTTGAAATTAATTTTGTACCTTGGCCTTGCACAATGGTCATTTTCATAAGCTCGCAATGGTTGTTTTCGTGGAAACTGATTTTTTTTTTGCCAACGATATATACTGCCCTGAATCCATGCTGAGCTTATTTGACGATATTCCATACTTCTCACTCGGAAATTCTTTAATATTACTGCAAATTTTATTCCATTTTAAGTTTTAAAGTTTTTTTTTTTTCATAATACCCATTTCAAACCAAAAATTATACTATGCATGAACATAAATGAACGTTTCTAATTGCCGTTACGAAAATATGGATCACCTGTAAATTTTAGCATTCCGTTCCTGAATGCAATGTTCCCATCGAGGCTTCAGAGTTGTTTAGAGCCGGCCGGCTGTGTAACTCGATCTGCGCAAGCCTGTGCGCAGCACCTCTATAAGAGCGTCCAAACGAGGCGGCCTGTCATCTTTTTTTCCTTTAGTGTGACACTGTGCACTCGCGCTTTCGCCTTTTTTCCCCACAAAATCTGTCGTCATTTTCACTGCTGTCGCCTTCTCTTTCGCCGAAGAATCAAGCCTGATCCCGAAGACCGACTCGGCCATGGCTTGCCTCAAAGGAATATCGTAGGTCCCCTTCTCGAACGCGGTGCCACCTTCGCCCGCAAGCTCTCTGTTAACCCGAACATTGTTGTCAGCCTGTCGCAGTCGCCACCACAGGCATCAACATCAGTTTCTTCACTTCCACTGTCGCTCTAGGTTTCTACGGTTTCCCGCGGCCAGCACTCCCGTTCTAAAACCAGGAAAGCTACGAAGAATTTTAAATCGCCTCATTCTTCGAGATGCTATCCCTTACCGGCTGACACTCCCCTCAATCCCTCAATCTCTCTTCATGTTCATTCAGTCACTCTCGCAGTCAAGCTCCGATAGCAGCCCCAAATTCCCCAATGTCGTTCCACCATGTTCATACCCTCAAGGATCGTGCCATCTGTGAACACCAGCTCCTCCTGTAACTCCTGTATGCAGTAAGTCCTATACGCAGGACTGGGTTGCGTCTTCTTCAACCAACTCTCGGAAACGCCATCACTCACCCACGACTGAATCGGGAAAATGACGCTGGTGTTCCTAATCCTCCGAACATGAACCCTGTCATGAACCACCCTCGTGCCATGACTCCTCTATCCCGTTCTGCCACTTCTGAGGACGACAGTGACCTGGATGCTGCATCGGCACTCAACGATTTCTTACGCAGCTCCGATCACTTCGTCCTCTGTACCCCGCAGTCTTCCAAATCCGACGACAACTCTAGCCACGATCATTTCAACGAAACATCGCCTGACCCCGACGACAACCCATTGAACATGCTGTTGTCTGAACTGAAAACAGTTCAGGAAATGGTACCAGATTGTTTTCTTTACAAACCATCGGCAACTGACGCTGAAACCACAATAGATAGAGGTCTCACCACACTGCTAACGGGACCGCATACTCAAACGTTGAGCCGTTCTCGGTCAATCAACCGCTTTCCTGACGACCCTTCTTCACAACGGTGGTTACCTCCTAGGGAAAGGGGATCCCTTGAAACTCGATAAAGAACCTCCTCCTCCCAGTCCTGGTCGTGAAAATTGGTTCTTTTGTCCCTTCGGTGATGGATCCCCCAACCCTTGCAACTTAGCGAATTTCTCTCTGCAGAAGCAAAAATGGACTTCGGAACTTCGATGCAGATCTCAAAGAAGGTTGAATTCCCCTCTGCCGCATTAAAGGACAACAACAAGATCTTAGGGCAGCACCTAAGATAATGCCTAGGCCTTCGGACAGTCTCGCATGCTGATGTCATCCACACAGAAGTCAAAACTTTCTTTGGATTCCAGCTGAGCGAAGCCAACCGCATCTACAGCCTCATCAACGAACTATTCAGGAAAGCTTCTTTCGCCACCATTCATTCTTTAAACTGGCTGACGAAAGCACTTTTCAACTTTTCGATCGTCTTACGGGAAACCATCTTAAACCCTGCATCAAACCTGAACAACTCCACCCATCACATCCTACTGAACCAGCCTCTACACGAGTCAGACACCCTATTTCGTGGATTAGTCCCCCAAACTCACTCCTCACCTGGACGTTTCTCGCAAACTCAAAACAACACTTCAAAACCTATTGCAAAAATCAACAACTAGGACAACAAAACTCTTTTAACAGAGACGAAACCTTGAAGTTCATCCCAGGAATCACTCCAACAACCGGACTTTTCGTGGCAAGCCCTCTAACCACGGCAGAGGAAGAAACGCCAACCAGAGGTCAACCCCGGATCGCCGCAGCCGCTACTTGTCCCTGGGCTCGAGAAGCAAGTCCCGCAACGGCCAATGAAACAACTCAGCCCTCGTGGTAACTGGCATCGAAAGACCTAATTTCAGATGCTCTTGTCCTCTCCATAGTCTTCCAAGGATTCCGGCCAACATTCAGCAGCAAACCCAGACTCCTCGCCGCCTCCTTGGAAATATGCAGCCCCTACTTCACGTCGTCTTTAGACAGAATTCAGGACCTCCTCTCAAAATAAGCCATCCTCAAAAGTCTAAATCCATTTCACTCCATTTATTACAGATCGAGTTTCTTCCGGCCAATAAAATCGGGTAGCGAAAAACTCATTTTCAACCTAAAATCCCTCAACTGGGTAATGGAAAACTCCCATTTCAAACTGGAAACTTTGGATTCAATCCCTCAATCACTACATCCCAATAAGTGGACCATCTCCATAAATCTGGAAGATGCATACCTACACGTTCTTCTGCACGCATCCGTCTTCCACCTCTTTCGCTTCATGTACGATGGCGTTTCTTACAAATTTCAGTGTCTGCAGTTCGATACCAACACCACGCCAAGAATCTTCACAAGAGTTATAAAGCCTGTCCTCGTCCGCCTATACCAAAGCTAGATTCCGTCAAGCACCTATCTCGACGATTGGCCCCTCAACGACCCCTGTCGCCACCAGCTTTTCGCAACCGAGACTCCACCATCACCCTGCTCTCGAACCTGGATTTTGGCATAAGCAAGAAAAAATCAAACTCACACTGGCTCAATAATTCACCTTTCTGGGCTCATTCAACCTCACCATCTGCGACAGTTATGCCTTCCGCCAAAAGAATCACACTCATCAGCAACGACTGTCACTCCGTTTGCCCGAGACCACGCCACAACTTAAATGAACTCAGCTCATTGATGGGCAAACTGGACTCCATGGGAAATCTTGTCCCTACGGATGATGGATGTCCAGACCCTTTCACCACTATCGCATCGACATATGGAAAAACACATCTCATCTGATTTCAGCAACAAAGCCCTCGGACGACAACTTCCCGCTTGACAGTCTACTCTGGTGGTCGGACGTCAAAATTCTATCCAAAGCTGTATCACTTCACGAACCATAGCCTAAAATTCTATCCAAAACAGTACCGGTACCACTTCAGGAACCACAGCCGGACCTACTCCTCCTCACAGACGCCTTCCTGGAAGGATGGGGAACCCACATAAACGACCATGAGACGTCAGGAACCTGGAAAGTGAACAACGAGGAACACATCAACGAACTGGAACTGAAATCTGTCCTACTTGCCTTCAAACACTTTCGAAGTAGTCCAAAGCCAGACAGACAACACGACGGCAGTGGACTACATTTGCAAAGGAGGAGGTACTCGTCCCGTCAACTCCGTCAAATAACGTTGAAATCTTCAATCTCGGCATCACCTTGAACACAGCAATCAATCCTACTCCTCATCCCAGGCAACCGAAATGTAATAGCTGCCTCCCTCTCTTGCCAGAAACATCCGTCAGGGGAATGATCACTAAAGATGTCCATCTGCGAATCTCTCTTCAACATCTGGGGCAAATCAATGCTGGACCTATTGGCCACGAAGCACAGTGCCAAACTTCCCCAATTCATCAGTCCGATCCCGGAAGAATCAGCCTGGGTGAGCAGTGGACGCCCTGATGTTCCCTGGGCGAATCTTTATGCTTACCTCTTCCTTCCGTTCAAGCTACTTCCAACACTTCTTCTCAAAATCCAATCGACCCAAGCACTGTTCTTATTGATAGCACCGAACTGGCCAGCAGCCTCCTGGTTCCCTCAACTTGTAAATTTCCTCATCAACCTACCAAGAAGTCTACCGGAAATTCCAGATCTGCTTCCTCAAAGGGACCCTGCTCCACCGGAACATCAACGCCGTACACTTACACGCGTGGCTACTATCAACAAACTCCTCGAAGACACAGGAAGTCTTAATGAACAGGTCACAAGAATTGCAGGAAGTCTTAATGAATAGGTCACAAGAATTGCAAGCAAGGCCATCAGAGACTCAACCCACATATACGACAGTCATTGGAAACGATGGTTTTGTTGGTGTAACAGAAGGAAAGTCATTCCAATCAATCCCCCTCTACCCAACTTATTGATGCTCCTCAACGACTCATTCAAGCAAGGGCTGAAAGGATCAACAAAGCTGCAAAGCTGCAGGCAACTCTCACCTCCTAGAAGATTTCCGGATCTCCTCTCTCATAAAATCCTTCGAGATAGAATGTCCAACAATTCATCGCACATTCCCAGATTGGGACCTCTCCATATTGTGCTAAACACACTCATGAAAGCACCTTATAAACCACTTCATCACTGTGACCTCAACCTGCTCACCAGAAAAACAGTGTTCCTGACAGTCTTAGCATCAACCCTACACTGCAGTGAGATTCGAGCTCTCTCCATCCGTTCTACTGCTTCTTGTATGAAAATGGCACCGCCATCCACCTAAGAGCAAGAGCCACCTTCCGTGCCAAGACTCAGACACCCTGCGACTCGTCACTAGCCGATTGTTATTTCAATGCTTACAAACATAATTGGCGGCGAACCTGAGCGTTTTCTCTGTCCTGTACGTGTCTTACACTTCTACATTAAAAAAAAACCTTGAATTTCGCAAAAGCAGCAACCAGCTCTTCCTCTCCTTCAAGAATGCTTTCGGAGAAACATCGGCAAGAATGATTGCCTCTTGGATCAGAACTGTCATCACCAATGCCTTTGAAGACATCGGCAGCGACCACGCTGACAATGTCCAGGCGACAGCACACAAACTAAGGGCGATTTCGGCATCTTGGGCATTCCACAGCAACATCACAGTTCCTGAGAACCTCTAAGCCACATCCTAGAAAAGCCAATCCGTCTTCATGAGCCACTGCTTCAGGGAGATGTCAACACAAGAAAGTGGATTACTTTGTCTGGGACCCATCGTTGGTGCCAGACGTGTCATCCAACCCCCTTAAGCACTGAACGAAAATCAAGACCCTCATCTTTAATAAAACGTCCCTTCTCAGGGCCAACACTTTTTACCAATAGAGATCCAAAACTACTGTTCTGTTACATTCAGTACAGTGCGAAGTTTGAAACTTTTTGGGGTACCAGCTTGTAATCCTAGGGAACCTGCCACGTACGTTGATGAGGCCACCTGTAAATGCTAAAATTTACAGGTAATCTATATTTTCGTAACGGTAATTTGAAACGTCAAACTACCAGGGCAAACTGGTTGATTTTGGTTTCTATTGCCTAAAAACGAAAATATACATTACCTGTACCCCGCCCTACCTCCCCTCTTGAGTCACCTCCTGATATATTAAGAGGGAAAAATAATCAGACTGCCTCGCGTGGATGCTTTTCTAAGGGGGCTGGGCTTGCGCAGACCGGGTTTTGCAGCTGGTCGGATCTAAACAACTTTGAAACCTGTAGGGAAACGTAGCATTCGCGAAAGGAATTCTAAAAGTTACAGGTAAGAATATTTTCGTTTTTAGGCAATAGAAACCAAACTCAACTGGTGTGCCCCGATATTTTGACGTTTTTATCTACCTTTCAAAATACTTCCCCTTTAGTTTCGGCTTAAATAGCTTAATTTAATGCTCAATGCCCAAATTTAAACTTTAAATGCTATTCGTAGCTGCCCCCAGGCGGAATCCTAGGTCATTCCCTAACATAAATTAATGTTTTTTTTTTTAAGTGAAACCAAAATTATTTGATCACGCTCTTTTACACGTGCTGAGAACCTATCTTTGCAGCTGCAAGTTATCCACTCAAGTGGTGGCGCTGTGATTCTCATATCCTGTGTTGGTTCCCAGATGAAAGTATTGTCCCTCCAGAGTAGTTTGCGGAAGAGTGTACTGTATTAGTCTCAGAACAAAAACTTGTGTATGCTAACTTTCCAAGTGCTTTAGGTGTAGCTTGAGCAGTAATAAAACCTTCCCCGTAAGGAATTGCATCGCTATTATCGTTTTAAAGAAATGTGTTTTTGCTTAAATCTCTAAAAGTCACTGTTGTATAAATTCCAGTATGCTAAGACTTAGGCTTCGATTCAGAGAATGTGAGTACCATAAAAACAGCCATAGTGATAATAAGAGGATGTGCAGCTTCAATTTGCCTACACCAACTGGTTTTAAGAAAAACAATTTTTTTTTACGTCTTAATGCTGTACGTCATAATTAAAGAATGTTAAGTAAAAAACTTCCCCAGCAAAATAAAAAAAAAGACTGTGTGTGTTGTGCATGATGAATAGATCTTGTCTTTCTTTTTTTAGGAGACGCGACAACATAATTTACCACTGGGAAGTTGTGAAATGTGCAGCACTTTTGGAAATGGGCACAGTCTTATTTGCTGTGGCATTAATCAACTTTCCCCTGGCATTGATAATGGCTGTGATCTATACACCCATACTGAATGGAATTTCCCCGTCTCATACAAGGTAAGACCATTTCTGTATTTTAAAAGGGATTGAAACCAATAGCAATATTAAACGTTATCAACAAAACCACACTTTCACACCAGTGCTGGCAGTTTTTTTTTCTTGCTGATGAAAAAAAATTAGCGTTAGGCCGATAAAGTAAAAAAAAAATGGTTTGACCACAGAGACCTCTACCACATGTAAAGTGTTTTTCACTAAATAACGTCTGGATGCTTTAATCTATCGAGTTGACTTTTGCATCACCGAAAAGGTTTCATCGAGACGAATCGTGTATTGAAACGTCAAATGCTGTGGAAAATAAGAAAACGACAGAAATTTTCTTAGGTTTTTTAAGAAACCCTAATAATGTTAGCAGATGTGGCACTTTTTAGACACATCTTTTCATCGTTGTTATGCTTTATTAAAAATTACTGTAGTTGCTATTTGACTAAGGATGGACTGTTAACGATATCAAGTGGATCGGTTGCGAAATTTGATATTGCCTTTTTTGGAACCATATTAAAAAGAGAGATTGTGGTTTGCGCTGCAATATTCCTCTAAAATCATTGTGTGGTGATGGAGGATGATAGTAGTTTTAATATTCCTCTGTAATTAGTTGAGCATCTTCATAACTCTGCAGGTGATTAACCATTCGCATACCACTATTCGTTCACAGGCCATCATTTCCGGATGAAAAGTACAAGCTCCTACATCTTCCTCTTATTAGAATAGTTAAGAATCGTGTAGTGGACCTTTATATGTGCGATGCAGTCCTCCCTTATAAAAGCGAGAGCGTGGACGCTTTCAGCATTTATTTTCCTCTCAATGTGTCAGGCGGTGACTCGAGAGGGGAGGTAGGGCGGGAATTAGGTTAAGTATGTTTTAGGCAAAAAGAAACCATTTTTAGCTGGCCTGTCTGGAGGCCGGCAAAATGTTCTTTCTTTATTGCCAAACAACTTAACCTGATAATTTTAGCATTATCAGTTGACCTCGTCAAAATTGGTGGCGGGCATCGCCTTGACGGGAGACCTGGGATGCAAGCAGGCTGTTCCCCAAAAAGTTGTAAAAAACTTTGTACTTTGTTCAGAACAGGTGATAAACCTCGAAGTTTGGTTTCTTGCCCTTTTCACTGGTTGGCTTGCTTCCATCATGAGGGGCTGGCTTCCATCGTGGTTGGCTTGCTTCTGTTTCGTTCTGAGTACTTAAGGGGGATTGACTACTGTACTGGCTGCAACGATGGGACCCAGCCAGTGTAGTCCGTTTTCTTACTTGACATTTCCCTCAGTTTGTGAAAGGGGGAGGTCGTTGGGTTGCCTCTAGTTGCTGGTGCTTGGGTCACTTCAGTTGGAAGGCTTTGTAGTGGGTAGAGATCGCCCTGATGGTTTTAGGCTTTCGAATCCTGTGTGGTCCCATTCCTGCTGAGATTTTCGTTAGCTTGCAAGTCAGTGGGAGAAGTAGTTGGACAATGGAAGGGCCCGGGTGGGTTTTAAACGACTAGCTGTTAGTCATTTGTACTCAACCGAGCAGGCTAGCAGAGTTGCGGTGGTCTTTGAGAAGTTCGAAGAGACTTGTGTCGGTTTGAAGTCGAGGCGTTGGATTTTGGAGCCAAATGGCCGAAGAAGTTGGATGAGTGAAGGGCACCGTCGGCCGAAGGGCTGACGCCGAAGGAGGCTGAATTCATGAGACAAAGGGAGTCACGGTGTTTCAGTTACGAAGGGAAGGTGTGAACGGATGAGCTTGGCCGGGAAGAACCTTTGAACCCTTGATGTGGAGAATCACTGCCACTTGAACGTGTCGGAAGGGTGCTATGTAGAGACGCAGTCCGGATGTTGAAGGCGGAAGAAAGAGACGCAAGGAAACTGGAAGCGCAAGGTGAGCGTTATAACCGAGGCTTTCCACCGGAAGTGTGCGTGCGGCAGAGGCCGTGGAGAGTAACCAATCCTGGGCCGGGCCGAAATGAAGGCCGAGTTCACCAGAACGAGGCTGAGCTTTCACGACAGGTTGGAAGGAAAGGAGTGGTAGGCGTTTCACGTCAGCGTGCGAGAGGCGGGTGATCCGGGGCAGGAGGAGAGCGTTGGACGGGTACGCAAAAAATGTGGCTAAGTTTTCGCAACGAGGAAGCTTACGCGACAGAAGTGATGGTTGTCGGGGTTCGGGAGTCGGTGGAAGACTGCGTGTAGGCGGGGTGTTTCCACGGTGAGGCTGCTGGGCAGGGTGAGGAGGAGGTGCATGGCCGTGCGGTAGTTGACTCCAGGGCACGTGGGGACTGCCGCGGCGAGTCGGCGTGCAGTGGCGACGGGGTGTGGACTTTGCTGTGAGACTTGCTGTGGTTGCGGCGTAACGGTACCGATGAAAGAATGATGGCCGACATGAAGCGATGAGCGTGAAAAGCACGGATGGGGGCGAGTGACGGGAGCAGGTGGTCCGCTGGTTGTCATAAGGCGGCGGGCGTTGACGTTGCCATACAGGAAACGAAGGAAGATGTCGCGAAGGGGCGACATTGAAAACCGGGCGAGTAACGCAGACGGTGTCAAGCGGTCGTCCCAGCCGAGGACAGTGGGTCGTTCCCGGGAGGCAACGGGAGGGAGCCATGATGACTTCTTATTCCAGTGATGAAGGCTACAATGGAGGTCCGATTGTCCTCTTGGAGTTGCAAGGAGAATTCGTCAGTAGCGACAAAAGCGTACCGGTCTGGGCCTGCCGCGCGATGGACACGACAGTCAGATGTGGTGGGCATGAAGGCATGTCGCGAAAGGACCGTGGAGGTGAGGTGTCAGCCGATCTGGAGTTGTAAAAGCGACTTGTGGCTTCCTTTTCGCTTCGCGGAAGAGGGCCTTGGCTTGTCGGAGGTTTTCCTCGAGGGCCGCAAGGTTAGGCGAGGGTAGGGTGCGATGTCCATCTTGGAGCGGCTAGTCGTCCTCTTTATCCGCGACGTAACCGTTTCGGATTTTAATTTTCCATGACCGGCCGGCCAGTGGCTGCGAGAGAGAGGTGAGAGAGCAGGTTGAAGCGTAGTAAGAGCTGGGGTGGAAAGGGCGTCAAGGGCGGCTGAGTCTTCGTCCGAAGTCATGCTTGTCGTGAAAGCGGAAGGCCAAGCTCCAGAGATCGACGTGGTGAACCTCATGGGAGGCGTGTAGGACACCAACCAGGCGTGGCCCGAAGGGGAGGACAAAAGATGAGCTGAGGCGACGGTTTCCATGACACGACGACAGGCTAGGTTGGTGAAGGCAACAATGGAAACCCAGGAAACGACGGGATGTGTCGTGAAAGGGCGACAGGGGCGACCAAGAGAAATGTCGCGAAGGGGCGACGTGGGTAACCAGCTGAGTGACGCGGACGGAGCCTAGCGGTCGCCCCAGCCGACGGGAGTGGGAAGCTTGAGTCTTCGGTCGTAGTAAAGCTTATCGCGAAAGCGAAAGTCCAAATTCCAGAGATCGACGTGGGTGGTGAGCCTCTTGGCAGGTGTTTAAGACTATCGAATAGGCGTGGCTCGAAGGGGAGGACTGAAGTCGAGCAGAGCGAGGACAACGGGGCCACGATGACTTCTTTCCCCACGAAGAGAGACGTCGCGAAGAGCGACATGGCCACCAGCCGAGTGATGCGGGCGAAGCCTAGCGGACGCCCCAGCCAACGGGGGTGGGTCGTACCCGGGAGAGAACGGGAGGGTGTCACGATGACTTCTTTTCCCATGAAGGGAGATGTCGTGAAGGGGCGACATGGGTAACCAGCCGAATGATGCGGACGGTGCCTAGCGGTCGCCCCAGCCGGCAAAAGTGGGTCGTTCCCGGGGGACAACGTGGGAGAACCGGGAGTGCGCGGTTGACTCACTGAGGCGGCCATCCAGCAGCTTCCTTTCAGGCTATGGTGTTAAGTTCACAGGTATTGGATTTTTCGCAGTGACGAACATCAGTGTGGACAGCCATTGTTGTATTGGTTTACATTAAGCTTGAATCCAGTCACGGTTGTTTCTGACATGGTTCTTTCCTCAAAACGTGGGTTTCAGCTACGTATGTGGGCAGCAGTGTGGGCAGCAATTGAGGTCTTGATTTCCGCTCGAGACGTGGGGTCAGCCACGGTCGAGATAAGCAGGAAGAGGTGCAAACGGCTTCCGTCTTGGGTTTACTCAAAACGTGTGTTCTGGCCACGAATGAGACGAGCAGCAGTGGGCCGTAACTGTTGTCTTGTTTTTCTCTCGAGACGTGGGGTTAGCCATGGTCGAGACAAGCAGGGGTGCAAATAGCTTCCATCTTGGTTCACTCAAACACGTGGGTTCTAGCCACGAGTGAGACGAGCAGCAGTAGACAGTGACAGGTGGCGTGATGTTCACTCGAGACGTGGGGTCAGCTACGGTCGAGAGAAGCAGCAAGAGGTGCAGACGGCTTCCGTTTGGTTCACTCAGAACGTGGGTTCTAACCACGAGTGAGACGAGCAGCAGTAGACAGCAACAGGTGACTTGATTTTCACTCAAGACGTGGGATTAGCCACGGTCGAGACAAGCAACAAGGGGTGTAAACGTCTTCCGTCTTGGTTCAGTCAAAACGTGGGTTCTAGCCACGAATGAGACAAGCAGCAGTGGCTAGTAACTGTTGTCTTGTTTTTCGCTCGAGATGTGGGGTTAGCCATGGTCGAGACAAGCAGCAAGGGGTGCAAATGGCTTCCGTCTTGGTTCACTCAAAACGTGGGTTCTAGCCACGAGTGAGACGAGCAGCAGCAGACAGCAACAGTTGGCTTTATTTTTGCTCGAGACGTGGGGCCAACCCCGGTCGAGACAAGCATCAAAGGTGTAGACGGTTTCATCTTGGTTCTTCACTCAAAACGTGGGATATAGCCACGAGTGAGACGTGCAGCAGTGGGCAGCAACTGTTGACTTGGTTTTCACTCGGTACGTAGGGTGAGTCACGGTCGAAACAAGCGGTAGGAGGTGTAGTTGGCTTCTGGAACAAGAACAGCTCTTCACATGAACGAGGCCCTGAGTCTTGACGTAGTTGCAATTCAAACTTGATTAAGACGACATTGTTTAACCAAAGCACGGTCGCAGATACGAACGTTGTTGGACACAATTGAAACCGAAACGGGAGTAAGACTGGATGTGTGCAACACATTACATCCGGGAACCTGGTGCGGGAAGTGGCCGAAGAGACTAGAGCTCCGTCGAAGCGACGCCGAAGGGAAGGTGCGGTAGGGAAGCTGAAGGGAAGGCGACGAAGGGAAGGCCCGACGAGGAGGCGTCGATGCCGGCGAGAAGGGCGGAGGCTGTTAGGGCGGGAGCATTTCCGTCTGAAGGCCAAAAGCCGAAGGGAAGTCGTAGATGCGGGTGCCGGAACGGCGACGAGCGTCGAACACGGGGCGAAGGAAGTCTCAAACTGGGCGAAAGGCGGGGAACAGAGCGACGTGGAGGCGTTAGATGACGCGATCGCTGGAGGAAAATGAATGCCGAAAGCGTCCATGCTCTCGCTTTTATAAGGGAGGACTGCGCCGTGCAGGCACAGTGGGACATGCAAGCAGGCGGCTGCACAGCCGAAGAAACCTCCAGGGGAACATCACATTCGAGGAATGTAATGCCAAAATTATCAGGTTAAGTTGTTTTGGCATTAATGTAGGAAATGCCGAAATTAGTGTAGGTTAAGCCGATAGCCCCCGAAATTGATAGCTGCCGAAAAAGGCCAGTCAAATAAATGATAATTTAATGGCTGAGGGGTCTCATCGCATCTCTGACCTACGTACTCATTGTCGGGAGTGGAAGTGGTTAATCCGTACACAACTGGATTTAACATGGTGCTCAGCATATCACAAAAGATACGGAACTGAAATGAATTGGGTGGAACTTGTTACCATTTTGTTACTTTTGTTGACTAAGTTTGGGAAACCGATCATAAAAGTTAGCGTTGGTGTATTCTTCTTACATTTGACAATGGTAAAAGGAAAAGTTCCATTATCACAACTTCCCCAAGGGTGCATAAAATTTTTACTGTACGTAATTTTTCACGAAAATTTCATACATATTTTTCAAATTTCCACAGCCTTCACTGTGTAGGCAAGCCATATTTTAGAGAATTCTATAGCTCTCTGAAATTTTCCACGAATCTCATTTGGGTGTTCTGGCATATTCTGGACCTCACCCTACGGGCCTGAAAGTCAGTAACATTTTTTTGAAAAGTTTTGACAAAAAAATGTAAAAAGTAACATAGATACTTAAAAAATCATTACCTAATGCTTAAGACAGTTTCTCAGAACTTGTTTCTACTTTCTAGTTGCCTTGAAAATATCCATTACCTTTTTTTAAAGCATTCTCCTCCTCAAATGCTGTTCAATCGAGTGAAAATAAGTCGAAGATATCCTTCCGCGTCGCTACCCACTGCGCAGGTTTCCCCGCGCAGCCTCCTTATATAAAGTCGAAGTGGAGCGGCGTTGCTCACCTCGCGTCTTCTTTTCTACACGCCACGCTGTTCGCATCGATCAGCTCGATTCATCTATCCGCTCTATTCCACAATCCTATGATTCCACCATGCCGCGGACCAAAGGAACCCCCTAGGATGGTTCCTCGTTCCGCATTCTTCGGTCCGCATCTCCAACTCCCTATCTGCCAGCAGCAGACAACATTGTGGTGCTTGAACTGACGACGGATCAGGATTCCTAGGAGCATCCGCCTCCACCACCGAATCCTTTTATATCTGAACTTTCACTACCGTCGGTTCCTTGCAACGTCCCCGATTCCGCGTAGTCAGCCTCCGCCCATTCGGGATCTTCGTTCCCTCACTGACGAACTCTCTCGGACTAGGAGCGTTACGCTTGCCTTAAGATTCAGGTAAAGGGCCGGAAAGTTGCTGCCAAAATGGCTGCCTCCTCTGGTCCTCAACTCTCACCTCTGGATTTATCCTCGTGCTCCTCCCAACCATCAGTCAGTGGCCGATCCGCCACTACACGAACCAACGGGCCGCTCACAGCTTCTCAAGTTCACGATATCATGGATTCCTCTCTTCGGACCTTCAAACGCAAAGCACCTGTCTCCGATTACATCAACATGGCTGGCCTCGGTTCCAAAACGGCACCGATCCGTATCGGACGGCGTAGGTCATTCTGGCTTCCCTGTCGATCCGTCTCCGCAACCTTGCTTGCCCGTTCTTCCACCGGTTCTACCTAATCCCGTATTACAAGATAACGAAGACAATGACTCGTATTACTCACCCAATCCGTCTCTATCGGGTCGTCCTGAACCTCTATTTCAAGGCGATCCCGATCATTCTGAAATCCTTCTACCGGACTTACTAAAAACAGTTGAGGGGATCATCCCGGATTGCTTCTTATACAAGCCAACCCCAAGCTTCCATCCGATTTGCAACAACTGCGGCCTTGCCACTGGCTTCGGCTTTGGGCTACGTGACCAAATCCCACACCAACCACCCTTACTTGGACAATCAGCTACGCTCCTCACAACGCTCCTTCGGGCCGGCGGTGTCCTCCTTGGCAATGGTGCCCCACTTGAATTGGATAAGGATTCGCCTCAGCCTCGTCCAGGCCGTGAAAATGACTTCTTCCGTCCTATTGGAGAAGGCACAGCCAACCCAAGAAACTTTGACACCTACCCCCAGTCAGAATTCGTAACTGCGGATACTAAACTTGACTTCTCGTCAGCGTGTTACTGTTCCTGTTTTCGTGCTCCGTGACAACGATCGCATCCTTTGATTGGGCCTCCGCGCCGTGTCCCAGGCGGACATCCTCAGTACCGCAGCCAACGCACTATGCGAACATCTTTACACCGATCCTCCTCCTGAGGACACTCGTCAACTGGCCTTCCTCATTAACAAAGTTTTTCGAAAAAGTTGCTTTGCAACTTATCACGCCATGAATTGGTTTACAAGACCACTTTTTAACTCTACACTCCTCTTAACAGAAGTTGCTCCGAACACCGCACCGAATCTTCACGATTCCACACGCTATCTTTTGCGGAACCAACCGATCCACGAATCCGAGGCTTTTGTTGCGATGTCTGATCACCAAGGTGGCTCTGCATTTGGACATATCGCATAAACCTCGCTACAACAAGAACCGTCTGATTTGTCACCAACGATCCACCTTCTCATCCAAGCCCGATTCTCCCAAGTAGGACTGGAACGTTCCTAAACAAGAACCCACCTAAGTCCGCCTCCTAGGTCTGCCTCGCCCTTTCCTTCTCACTCCCACGGGCGCGGTCGTTCCTTGGGCTGATCCTCTACCCCGGACAGACGACAGCGATCCTCTTCCCAATCTCGATCCAGGGGTCGTGATAACTACTGACATTCCTCTAACCCTTCAAGTCGTGGGGGGATGCCTTCGGTTTCATGCCAAAGCTTGGCAGAGTGTTACCTCCGATCCAACGATCCTATTGATTATTTCCAGCGGATACAAGCTGAAGTTTTTACTCCCCATCCTTTGCAAAGCCCACCATGGGAGCTGGAGGCACCAACACCAACCCCTCTTCAGGCAGAAATAGCTACGCTCCTCCAGAAGGAAGCAGTTCGTATTATACCACCTCCGTTCAGCACAGGTTTCTACAGCAGCATCTTTCTGTGCAACAAGAAATCAGGTGGAACTCGCCTCAATTTCAACTTGAAACCCCTGAATCAATTCGTCCTCAATCCCCACTTCCAAATGGAAACGGTATCCTCCATTCGGGACTCTTTACAACGCCATGATTGGACTGTCTCCCTAGGTTTCGCAGACGCATACCTTCACATTCCCCTTCATGTGTCTGTCCGCCACCTATTTCGATTTCTACACGACGGAGCCGTGTACAAGTTCCTTTGCCTTACATTTGGTCTAAACACCGTGCCACGCATCTTCGCTATGGTCCTGAGCCTGGTCCTCTCGCACCTACATTCACGCCTTCCTCGACAATTGCCTCCTACCTCATCCTGATCCGTCAACCCTCTCCAACAATCTACACACCGTCATGTCTCTCTTTCGTCATCTCGGCCTGGGTATCAACTTTCCAAAGTCCCGTTTTCAACCAGCTCAATCCTTCATCTTCCTCGGGGTATTCTTCGATCTTCGACAAGCATCAGTCATTCACGCCTTCCCGGAACGGATCAAAAACCACCTTCGGTCGGCCCGGTTCTTTCTCCAAACACATCTCCACACCTTTCAAGAACTAGCCTCCATCATCAGCATGATTGATTCCTTTGCGGACTTCATCCCTTACGGGAGATGGATGGCTAGGCCCGTACACCACTACAGATCTGCCCTGTGGGGCAATCCACGTCACGCACTGACCTCACCTGATCCTTCCTTCCCTTTCGAGACGTTCACATGGTGGCTGGATATTCTCAACCTGACAGCCAGGGTTCCACTTCACGAGCCGCATCCACAGATCCACCTATTCACAGATGACTCTCTGCCAGGGTGGGGGGGGGGGGGGCGCGCACATGGACAACCTTACCATCTCCGGGACATGGCCGATCAGAACAACCGACCACATCAACCATCTGGAACTCCGAGCAGTCCTCCTCGGTATTCAACACTTCCAGGATCACTTTACAGGCCGCACTGTGCAAGTCCATGTAGACAACACAACGGTTGTTGCTTATGTCCGGAAAGGAGGTGGGACACGCTCCCTGTCCCTCCATCACATCACCTCCAAAATTTTTCAACTCTGCATTCATCTCCAGGTTTCTCTCATACCGTTCCACATCCCAGGATCCCTGAATGTGATTGCAGATTCCCTGTCCCGCCGGGAGCCACCTACCGGCGAATGGACCCTTCACTCATCCATATGTTTCGACCTATTCAGAATTTGGGGCCGCCCACTAGTCGACCTCTTTGCCACGAAGTTCAATGCCAGACTTCCCCTATTCGTCAGCCCACATCCAGATCCCCGAGCATGGGCCGTGGATGCTCTAACACTGGACTGGTATCAGCTATATGCATCCCCCCCCCCCCCCGGCCTCCTGTCCCTAGTCCTCCGCAAAATTGCCCCCTCTCAAGGTTGGTTCCTCTTAGTCGCCCCAAATTGGCCAGTTGCAGCCTGGTTCCCAGCACTCCTGGATCTCCTCATCGACATTCCCAGACGCCTACCTTATCGTCCGGATCTTCTAACTCAAGGCTCGGGGACGATCCTACACCCGAACTCGCGCGCACTCCGACTTCACGTGTGGCTACTATCGTCCAGCTCCTTCGAGCAACAGGCATTTTTGAGGACGAGGCTGTCCGCATCACTTCGCGAGCCGTCCGATCCTCTACCAACAAAATTTACGACAGCCACTGGCGACGATGGCTTCATTGGTGTATCATGGAACAGGTTGACACCTGTCCCACTATGCCGGACTTACTCCGATTCTTAACATCCTTATTCAAAAGTGGTCTGAGAGGATCTACGTCCCTAGTCTATCGATCCACCCTGTACGCTGTGTTTAAAGCAGCCGGTAACGATATCCTTCTGATTATAGGATTTCTTCTCTAATCCCTTCCAAATGGACAGACCTCGCTGCCGCAGGCAATTTCCCGATTGGGACTTGTCCATAGTTTTGACAGCCCTCATGGCTCCACCCTATGAACCCATGAATTCTTCTCGACTTAGCTACCTCAAAAGAAAAACACTGTTTCTCGTGGCCCTAGCCGCTTGCCTCCGACGCAGCGAACTGCAAGCCCTCTCAGCTACGGAAGCAGACTGTTTTTTTTTCTAAATGATTACACCGGCGGAACACTCACACCAAGAACAACTTTCCGTCCTAAGACTCAAAAACCGGATGAACGAACACACCCCTTCATCATTCCCTCTCTTTCCAACATTCTAGGGGATGAAGAAGAACGATCCCTTTGCCCGGTTCGAGCGATCCGCTTTTATCTAAAAGCCTCTGAACCTATTCGCCGAGGATGGTCCTAACTGTTCCTGCCCTGCAGTAATAAAATTGGCACAACTTCGACATGTATGAATGCCACGTGGCTTAAAACAGTCACCATACAAGCCTACGAAGCACTCGACATCAGCTGTGCAGCAGAAGGGATCAGAGTCACAGCCCACAAATTTCGGGCAAGTTCCACGTCTTGGGCTCACTATAGTAACATTCCCATTAACGAAGACATGGAGGCGGCTCCCTGGAGGCATCCTACATTTTTTACATCCCACTACCTTCGGGACATGTCCCATCAAGCCGAGGGACTATACTGATTCAGGCCTTTCATTGCCGCCCACTCTAACCCCTTTGCATTCTGTGTAGGGAACTAGTCGCTACCCGAGGGGGCTTCAGTCATATGGCACCCGCCGCCTTGACAAAGTCTAGGGATTGCTTTAAAAAGGTAATGGATATTTCAAGGCAACTAGAAACTCCAAAATAGCAGTATTACCTGGTTGATTTTGGTTTTTATTACCTGTTGAAATATACATTACCTTTGTCCCGCCCTCCTCCCCCCTTGTCGCCATCTGGGCACAATAGAGGTTTGAAAAGGTGAGCAACGTCACTCCGCTTCGACTTTTGTATAAGGAGGCTGCGCGGGAAACCTGAGCAGTGGGTAGCGACGCGGAAGGATATCTTCGATTTATTTTCTCTAGATTGAACAGCATTTAAGAAGGAGAATGCTTTAAAAAGGGTAATATATATTTTCAACAGGCAATAGAAACCAAAATCTACCAGGTAACACTGGTAGTTTGGAGTTTTTAACTGCTTCATCATGTTTGAACGATTGGTTTGGTAGAATATTCAGTATAGCCTTGGCCACAAGCAGGCCACCCGTTAACCATTCCATAATTTTCTTCTTGCAGAATTGTTCGATGGGTGAAAGGTCTTCCTGTTCTGCTGGCTTCACCACTGTTTTTGCTATTTTTGTTTGTCGCCTATGACACTTCAGCCACCTTTCCAAACTCTGATCCTGTGAAGTTGTTAGTCAAATCCTACTCAGCCACCAAAAATACATTGCTGTATGGTATCGCTGATCACTTGGTATATGGCAATTGGATGTATCCTATGGCTTGTACATTACTGATGCCAATCTGGTTACAGTTTTGGATCATCAACCAAATTAAGTTGTAACGATTTTTAACTGCATTCTGTTCACATTTCGTTGTATAAAGGCAGTATTCACAAGTTGTTAGTTTTTTATTTTTTTATATTATTTAAATTTGCTAAGAAATAAACTTGCAAGTTTGTTATTATTTTGGTGGTCTCGTTTTTCACCCGGTCAAATTTGAAGGGAATGATGTTCAACATTTGGCCCTGGTCCACGCCTCCTGCATCACGGGAAGGTGGGGGGGAGATGGATCACTTTTCTTCCAAAAGAAAATGTTTCGAAAGTTTTAGATCGACATGATTTCTTGTGTTAATTTTCGAAACGTCGTTGCTTTTCATTTGAGAAAAAGAATAAAAGAATGTTTGCAAACCACGGGAAGGTAAGTTTCAACCTGTAAATCCTGCGTTTCCGATATTTGAAAAAAAAATATAATTTGGGGTTGGTGGAAGGATTACGTTAAATTTGCTATACAAGGGTAAAGTTCTGTACGATATATAAACATACCAAGTACATAACAAAACTGCGGAATCTCTCCCAAGTGTATCCTAGTTACGCAGCAACCTGGCACTGCATCTAATCCATCTACGCGAAATACAGATCAATACTTGGACATGTCCTACTTGACTGGAGTCAGCCTTGTACAGGGAAGACCTCTGCACCAGATAATTCTGTTGAGGACATCTGTCACAAGTTTATTCCACAGTAGTGCATACGTAACGTAGAGAGGCCCAAGGTAGAGTGTAACGAATGATGGTGGCAACTCAAAACTCGTCAATTAGTATAGACCAGGGGTTGCATTATTTTATAAACATCGTTTTTATCGTTAACATCAAGACCCCCAAACATGAGGCGGTTGTAACTGCACGTCTGCCACTCCCCCATCCCACCTCCCAAACCGTGAAGCAGTTCCTCTTGGTATTTAAACTATTCATCCCCAAACATGTGTTGCACGCAGGAGCTAATAACGTGGTTCGGACCGTGTAGCTTGAACAAAATTGCAAGGAAAGGAAAGAGACTTTTTTTTTTATTACTTATCGAAAGCATAAATATTTCTATAACCTTACACCACATACGAAGGTGATGTGTATAATTAACCCTTAAGCTACATCTGTCTTGTGTCACCTACCGTATACCGGTAAATTAATAACCTATTTTTGCAACTTGGACAGGATTCGAGATACATCAATCGGACAATAAATTTGTGAAGTCGCACGTATTGGAATAATCAAAACTAACAGAATACGTTGCGGTAATTTTCTACACAGTGGCACTGGATGAAAGAAGTGGTAACATGGGCCGCCTATTTCACAAATCACAATCTTTTTTCTGTACATTGTACCGTTCGTTGCTCTTTTTTGAACATGTTGGATATTCATGTCCTTCCCTTGGCGTTCCAGGATTTTGATGGTTATTTATTTGAGAGCAAGCAAATAATTTTTGAAGTTAGAAATATTTTTCCAGTCTGTTGTGTGGTTGGTTGCTGTATTGAAAGTAACCAACCACACATAGACTGGACAAATATTTCTATTCTGCCGATCTTTAACTTCAAAAATGATCATTTGCGTGCTCTCGAATCACGTTTCAAGAACAAAGCTGCTCCCATTTTGTCTACGCTTTCTACAAGATTAGCAAGTTGAAATGTTTCGGGCTTGGCTGCCGTTATAATGGACGCGTCCTGAGTCCTCCATGATGCAACGCAAATTATCGAGCAAGCTGTACTGACAGCTGAAAAAAGTGGCGGCCACTCCACCACGTTCTAAACTTTGTCAAGGAAAAGCTATCAACAGTCAAGCCAGGAAGGTAATTCTAATCGTTACGGGTCGGTATCTGCAAGATGTATTCCCAACAGTATCTTGAAAAGGTTTCATTCTGCAGAATACACTGGAGTAAGTTATTCTACCGTAAATAGAATGCAAGAACAAATTGGGCTTTAAAAGAATCTCCCTGAGCTTGACTGTTGATCCAAACAAAGTATTTTGTAAAAGCACAAATATGGTCCTTTTTCAGACCGACCAAATAGTGATAAGAGCCAGACGTTCCATTTTATCTCGTACTGAATAAACATTCGTTTCCACTTATTTTTTCTAAAAAGTAATATATACAAAATGTACGCCACCCCTCCCCACATTTTGGGTGTAGAGCACCATTAATATATTTTATGATTTGAGGGGAAAAAAAGAAAACTGCAAAAAACAGCTTTGCTTAGAAAAAATAAACCCTCAAGCTCGTATCTCTATAAAATTTTTACAACTCTGGAGGCGCACAAGTAAACAATAAGTTTTTCAGAATAAAAACCGTGAATTACAATTTGACCTGCAATTTCAGAGAACAAGAATTATATAAAATGTTCCCTGAAATTGTAGGTCTGTTTCTGAGTAGTTTTGTCTGAGACCCAAAACTAACGACAAGAATGAACAACTCGAGTGGTTGTTCATTTGTGTGCATGAATTTTCATGCAGATGCAAACAAGAGTTGCCGTCAGGGGCGTCGTACACCCACAAAATTGGGAGGGGGGGGGGATGCTTAAGAGGGAGTGCAACTCCTTCCGATATCCCAATTCTGACTACTAGATGGTACCAGAGTCTACAACGTATTTCAGTTACGATCTTAGTTCCACTTTTTCTCAGTTATTTTCCAACATAATAGTCCCAATCTTGTTTCTAATGAAAGAGAATCGACTTGTCTAGCGAAGTGTGGAGGCAAAATTATCTAAAATATATTTTTGTACTTTGGAGCAGTATTTTAAGGTTGGCTGATTGAAAGATAAAAAAAAACTGTAAACGTACTTTCCATCCGATATCTATGAATTAAATCCTTTTCTTCATTAAAAAAGCATAACTGATTTAAAATTAAATAACAAAATACCATAAAATGCAGGTGTTGTTTGAAAAAATCGTACCTACTCTAATTGGATTCCAATGTAGAAACGGTGCTAAATGTGACGAGGCTTGTTGACTAAGAAAACCTGGATAGCAGTTCCAACGCTCGTCAGATCTATGTGTTCGGAAATCTGAGCCAAATGACGTTTCATATATGTATTGAATGCTATCGACGTAAAACTGTGGCATAATTCATTGATAAATTGTGCAGCCGAAAACCCATCTTTCCCGTTCTTGGATTGATACACGAAGAATAAACCACTGGCAGCATGCAGTCAGAACTGTGGAGTGCGACGCTGTGTGCAAATTTCCTTCTTTGTATTACTTTGTTTTGGTTTCGTACCACTGCGTCGAAATACAGGTTTACCTCACTAATAAAATAGTAAGCTAGAAATAAAGCTTTTCTGTAGATTACTTTCTTCCTTTGGACTTTTTCATTTGGATTTTATAAATCCTCTAGATTTTCTTTGGTTTTATTTTCGTGGATTTCCTTCGGACTGGTTCACAGGCCTCAGCACAAAATATTAGTTGCGGCTGACAGAACAAAACATGCAAGCATACAAAAAACTTGCTCCAGCTTTGTGATTGAGCCTCTATGGATTGGATTGGAAACCTTTATCTGATGGGTAAAATTCTATGTGACGGGTGCAGACATTTTCTATCGGATGGATCTTCGCTCATTTCGACCTAATGGGTTTTCGGTCTGATACAAGATCATCGAATTTTCTTTTTTTGTGTGGGTTTGGATTTCTTTTTTGTAGTACTTTGTTTAGAGAAGGGAGGTACATTTTGTTTTTGCATTGTTTTATTTTATCTCGCAACCCAAAACAACAAATCCTGAACAAAACCTAAACAAATTTCAGGTAGATAAGGTTTCTGGCAAGCCCACTTCAATAGGCCTGGTGGCATTGTATTATTGCCAGTGAGCTTTATTGATTTTATAGGTACCGAATTACTGATACTTCCCTTGATATACGATGGATTTGCGGTTTGTAGGGCGGCTTCTTTTTACACTTGAATGTGGGGAAGCATGAATGGGATCTTAGATTGGGGAGCGGGGCATCGAAACTTTGTGGATCATACCGTCTTTCCATTTCACCGAAAGTTCAACCATGATTAAAATTGGTGAAATGGGAATTCCCGTTTCGCCGAATCCCAGGTCGCAGAATCAATATACTCTATAAATTTAATATTGCTGAAGTTAAAGAAGCATTCCTAACTGGAAGGAATTTGTAATTAGCTGTGGTTTCTGATGTTATGTTTAGACGCAGCAACGCGAGCAAGGCACATAATTTGATTTGAAAATAAATATTCGCGAAAAAACGGGAGTCGGCAAAACGGGAATCCCGTTTAGCCGAAAATTAAGACACTGATTAGCATTTGGTGAAACGACTATCCGTACACACAGGCCCGGACTGGCCATAGTGCCAGGGTGCCAATGGCACATGGGCCCTCCCGTAATTTCGTAATGGTTTTTTTTTTTTAGTTTTTACAGTTAAACAAGTGAAATTTCTGCTGCAGTTTCCTGGTTGCTCTTAAAATCTGGTCATTTCATAACTATAAATCATCTGAACTATAAAGACAGTATTAACCCACCCCTCGGGGGGGGGGGGGGGGGGAATTATTTTTTTTACAAAAA